>VWZD01003223.1:1668721-1714010 GCA_013396695.1 Sakesphorus luctuosus
GCGGGGGCGGCGGCACCCGCGGGACCCCTGCCCTGCGAGCGCGGGGCTGCGGCCGGGGCGGCCCGGCGGCGACAATAACACACACACGTGTGTGAGCGAGTGTGTGCGACAGTGTGCGTGTGCGTGTGTGTGTGTGTGTGTGTGTGTGTGTGCGCGCGCATGTGAGACAGTGTGCGGTGCCGCGGCGGGCACGGCTCTCGCAGCCGCCCCGCGGTCCGGGCGCGCCGCAGACACGTGAAGCAGCCGCTGCGGCGGCAGCAGCATTACATCAGCTGCGGCACCGCGGCCCGGAGCGCCCGCAGCCCCCGCCGGGGCCACCACCAAATACCAAGTGCGGGGCCACCGCCTGCCCTCAGCCTGCCCCAGTGGCCCCCGCACAGAAATGGGGCCCAGCTGCCATCAGTGCCACCGGCCCTCACTCCACAACCTTCCTGTGATCAACGTTGTCCGAAAAATTTAAGCTGCTCAGATACCAGAACTGTAGGCACAAGCCGTATTTCTGCCCCTGGGATCGCGGCTGTTCATGAAAAAGCCAGGGAAACTGCAAAGCCTGCGTAGAGGAAGAAATAAATACCTAAATTCAGGGACTGTGATACAACGTGACCATTATTACAATTGTGATTAGGAGTTGGAATGGATGATCCATGTGGGTCCCTTCCAACTCTGGATATTCTATGGTTACTGTGTCTTTTCTCACCATAGTTGTGGTAACAAAGAGCTCAAGGTGCTGCTTTTTCGCCCCTCTTTCCCAGTCACTCCAATTCTGGAAGTGTTCCCACTGGAATTCACAACTTCAGCCCACTGGGCAAGGCATGGACACACAGGAACCTTCCCTGACAGTGCTACATGAGGATGAAGGAGTGACTTCCAAGCCTGTGCTGATCACAGAAAACGTGGGCCTAAAGGTGACTAATAATGTAAATTTACACATGGAGACACAGCACTGCTAAATTTAGGAGGTGAGTATTTTGTCATCAACCAAACAAGGCCTTTCGAAAATAAATCCTTGCTTACGTTTCCACTGCTCCAAAATCAGAACACTAATGGCTATGACAATGATGGTGATTTTTCCCTTACAAAACCTCTCATCAGAACCACAAAAAATAAGCTCTCTCATTCCTCCCTCTTATTAAAAACATTTTTTAACATTAATTGGGAATTTCTGAAGGTCATACAAAAAAATAAAGAAGAAAAAATACAAGTAAAAATTATAATCGGAAGTAAACATCAAAGCAATCAATTTAAAATGCCCAACCACTATGCTTTTTGCAAGAAAACTACATCAGTATGCAGGTCAAGTGGCACAGGAAGACAAAGGTAAACATCCTTAGTGATATTTTCTAGTTTTGTGGCCATTTCCACTTAATATCAACTGTATCAACACAGCCAGGATTGCCTCTGTTGAGATCTTTTGTTGGACCCTGTCACCTCTGCCTAGACAGGACTTCACCCCCAGAGCCATAAAAGCATTCTGGCCAATGCATATCTCAGTCCCAGATTGAAATCGATGGCCCTACACACCAGAATGAAGTTCAGCAGATGTGCATCATGTTTGCAGGATCACAGACTATTACGATATATTGCAAAAATATGCATCATTTCAGTGTTGCTTCCAGTCTAAACCAGGAGCTGGAAGACAAGTTTATTATTTAGTTCCTCATGAATTTGGTTACCAGCCATGTCAGCTTGTAATCACATTTATTTACAGCTGTGTGGGCATCATACGACAAAAAAAAATTAATTAGTTGCTTCTCTTCTGCAAAATCTGCCATGTCATGCTGGGCTGGCACCAGTGGACCACCAGCACCACTCTGAAATCACACTAGGTGTTTTAGGGCAGAATGGGATTAAATTGGCAGAAAGAGAAAACAAGTGGGCCAGACCCCCACATTACATTTTTGTGGTGAAAGTGGTCCATGGGCCCCCAAAAGCTATGTCTGTGCTCCCATATCTCATCATCAATCCATTCTTTTTTAAAAAAATCACCTCTTTTTTCCTGTGCCTTTTCAGAGTGAAGCCCTTCAACTGTAAGCCTGTTCCTACTGCTGGATTTGAGCAGCAGATGCAAAATAAGATTTCACAAAGGCCCAAAATGAGATGGGAGTCTCATTTCATGTAAAGAAGAGATTTCCTTCTCAGGCCTAGTAGCAAAGAAGAATTTAACATTTTTTCACAGCATGACACTTGGAAGAAATGGGGCTGCGTTGGGTATAACCACAGTAGAGAAGCCCACACTCTGTGTTTCCCTTTATGCTGTAGGGATGCCCATAAATGGAGGCCACTTTGGCTGACTTGTACACAACCAGCTGAACTTGCTGTGTCTTGTACAGTCTCTGTGCAAAACAGCAGCTGCACAAAATAGGCAACAATGGTGGCAACTTATATGCAGTTTACATGATCATATACAACTACAGAAAAGAACAAATACATCCCAAATTACTGTGCAAATAAAGAGCTTGTGCTGACAGAATTAACGTGAAGATACTGAGGAGAACTACTGAACAGCTATGAGATGAACCTGAACTCAGATGGACTGACTGGACACCCCAGGGAACACTATACAACTGCCTGCTGGAGTTTTTGTATCTAATGGCTCTGAAAACATTCCTCTGAAGCAGGGATTGAGCTCCTTGTCAGCAGTGTGTAAGAAACACACCTAAAGTAATACAAAGGAGTTAATTTTAAGTCCCATTATTGTAAGGGAAGGCATGTGTGAAAGTTTAAGCATGACAGAAACCTGACTGATATTGGCAGGACCAGGATCTTTCTCATTCTTTCCCATTTTCCAAATGGGAAAAGTGGAGCAGCTGAGCTCAGAGCAAGTAGGCTGAGACCTTCCTCTCCCCTTCTACAGACAGACTGTACTTGTCTAGAAAGTGATGTTGCTGTATTAGTGCTAAAATTCCTGTCTCTCATAACTCAAAAGTGCTGGAAGTCTCCTGTGCCAGACAGTTACATTCCTTCGAGGATGACCTTCAAAAGAATGAAAAAGCCATCTTGGGGATGGAAAGATCCAGTGCCTGCACGAGGACAAACTCCACTGCGCAGTTCTGTGGCAGGCAGGAGCCAACTCCATTTTTGCAGGTCAATTCTAAAAGCTGTAGTTTTTTTCCCTCCATTTCTGGAGCTTGGGATCTAATGCACGCCCTCTCTGCAGGGAAAAGGTGTGCTTGCATGCCATCTAACCTATTTTGCAGGGGTTTCTCTACTGTACTTTAGTGTGGCTTGTTTAGTTTTTTCTTCCGTTATGAATTGTGTCTGACAGTCGGGAATACGGCGTCTCCTGCTTTCAAGGAGGAATGCCTTGCTGCCCTTTCTCCAGCTCACAGCCGGCACCGAGGGGAAGGCACTTTTCCCGCTCTCCTGTCAACAGAGAGGGATCTGCCGCCTCTTATCTAGCACAGGGCCAGAGACTTGCACGCTCAGAGGCCAACCTGAGGTATGAGGCAGATAAATAATGAAATCCCACTGTCTTTATCCTCAAGACAAACATGAAACACATTCTGTGAGGGTAATTGACTTTAAAGGCTTGCTAAAAAAAGACACTTCCCAAAAGCTTTAAAAGCCAGTTCGGTGAACTCCATTTTGAGGCCTTTTTGCAACTCTCCTTCCCTAGGGATGTCTGTCTCTGAATATCCTCAGCTATGCCCAAGACATTTCCCTCTGGTTCTCTTAGTTTTGTTATCTCCATTCACATGTAGCACCTGTAAAATGGAAGTGCAATAACTAGAAATTCCCCTAACAAATTTTAATGAATACTTCAGTTTTTATGGTTTCAATTATTCAAAAAAAAAAAAAAGAAGCCAGTTTACCTGGGAAACCTTCAAACTCACATCATCCCAGCTGACAGGATAAACTGGGCTGTGTTCAAATTGGGCAGTGAAAAGAGGGTACTTTAATTACAATGAAAGCCTGTTTGACCAGAAATTTGCCAGTCTTTGCTGGGTCTTGCAACATCTGTTTGCCAGGTTGTATGGTGGGCAGTATGGCCACTTGGCAAATAACAGGAAACATTAAAACATGCCAGGAAAGTATGAGGTAGGCCCTGCAATCGTGAGTCCTTCTCCAGCAAAGACCATTAACCACCATTTTGACTAGTGACAGAAACAGTCTTCTTGGCAAGCACAGCTCCAGTTCTCTGCTTTGCAATCCATTCAGGCATTGTACCTCTGCATGGCAGTTCTAGGATGTGCAGCCCTTTCTCTGGTTGATCATCAGCTGCAGACAGCAAGGGGCCCAAGCCCCACACCTAGCTATAGCTCGCCATGCCTGCTCAGATGAGGAGAATGGCATTTTGTTGGGGTAAGACACAGCTCCTTTGCATTCCATAAGTCATGATAACCAGATCAAACTCCCAAGGACCATCCATGTTCTTTGATGATACAGATAGTTTGAACTTTGTTTCTGTAGACTGCCTTCTCTGTACAGTGCAGTAAATCTTTGTCTCAATGTAATGTCAAATGGGCTCAGCTGCCAAGCTTGAAAAAACAGAGTATGGTGTTCCCAGATACTGCACACTTGTTTTCAAGCTGGAACAAGACAATAAGGTAGAAAAATGCACCAACTACTGCAGCCTAAGAAACCTACTTAGAAGGGGACAGCAGGCCATGAAAGTGGTGGTTCAAACTGTCCTGTACAAGGCTGATGAGTAGGAAGGAAGGGCTGTCACTGAAAGAAATACCAAGGGTTGGAACTTGACTTAATGAGGCTTTAAACATCCTTCAGTGTTGAGGGTGGTTGAATAGTTGATGCTCCTGCAGGTAGAGGCTGGGGGAAAAAATTTTCAGTCAAACCCCTATGCAGAAGCCTGATCTTGTCACTTGTTTCTTGCACTGACAAAGAGACTCAATTTTAGGCAGATTCTGACAGAATGATGGCCAAAGAAGGAGAAATACATGCAGGTATCATGTAAAAAGGCAATCAACACTTCAATCTTTTTGTGATTTTTTTCCTTTTGAGATCCACTAGTAAACTGGAAAGGCACAAGCATTGAAAATCCCACACTGCCTACCTGCAGAATGGCTTGAATGCAAGGAAGGGGCCAGATGCAGTTCACAGGGGCCTTGCCATACCCACAACATCCTAACAAAAATAAGCCTGACACAGTAATGCAGTGGCTCCAGGTATCTGATAGCAGGGGGTGGGAGAACACCAAATTCCCAAATGCAGAGCCACACAGCACAGGAACCATGAATTTAAGCTACACTGGTCCAAGTTCTGGATCCCCAGATAAACTATGGATGTCCTTAATCTTACTGCTGCCTGCAGGAATTCTGGAAGACTTCCAAGTCATATAGCCTCCTGAGAAATTTGTTTGCATTTTCCCCTGTATGAAAATTGGCAAGGCAGCAGCAATACACAAGCATTTGATTCCCATCTTGCAAGCAGGCAGCGTCTTGAAAGATCAAACACCAGCCTGAGGACACATTAAGGATTTTTATTCTCAGAGAAGTTGTCCCTCAGAAATAGGGAAAGGAAAATGCTACCTGCACATCGTGACTGTAGAGCAGGCAGGTAAACCCACACAACAGTATGATGCGTAGCCTTCCATTTTGTCTTTCAAGACAGTGAGGTGTCCTGTCAAAGACCAATGCAATCACACCTCCTCACTACTGGTTTATGCCCATCTGGTTTTAACACTCCAGTTCCTCTTGGTCAAAACTCCAGTATTCCCCCTGCTCATCTTCTGGCTGGCAGCTCCACCACCTCTGAGCAACACTTCAGGACCTTCTTTTCCACAAAGGCTTCTGCCCCAATGGCTGCTCCATGGACTCTACACAACCTTTCTGCCAGCAGTGGCTGCAGCTCCAGCCTGGGTGGCTGCTGGAGGCATCACTGCCGTGCCTGGGAGCAGCGCTATCAGTGCCTCGTCAGGACGCAGCAGGAAATGTCTGGCCTCCGCTCTGCGACCATCTGCTAAAACCAGGCCTCCTCTGGCAGGATTCCAACACAAAGTAAACAGAGTTTCACAGCCAGATTTCAAACAGCAAAATAACTGAGAAATATGGCTCACTGCTTCCAGTTTTCAAATTCAAAACATGGAAGTCCCTAGAAGCAAAAATCCTTCATGGATCCTAAGACCTCTTGGTTGCCAAATGGACCCACTGCAGCCAACACCAGGGAGAAAGCGTGGTGATGGAGCAATATTAGTTAGCCACAACTGATTAGTTCAATTTATGCATTTGGTAATTTTTAGGATTATTTCTTTCTCAAGATCAGCAATGGAGGAAAATACACTTGTTAAACCGCAGATTTCAGCTTGCAATATTTGTGTGGGTAACAGTACAGAGAGAAGAATTCTGCATGTTGCTACTGTACAGTATTTTTCATGGTATAGGAGACAGAGAAGGACTCAATGAAGTGTGAAAGATTTTTTAAAAGAACAGATTGCCATGTCGTTTAAAATAGGTCAAGTTTTTGGCCTAGTTTCCTTTAGAGTATACCTTAAAGCAATGGGGTTTGAACATCCATGACAGTGCCGTTGCTTTTTTGTTTTTAGCCATATCCATGTGTGGCTCTCTTTGTAAGGCAAAAATGTTCCAGCATAAAACTACGATGGCAAAGCCCACGTGTCTCAGGAAGTATTTGTGAACAAGTTACACTGAACAGTAAAATTGCAGCAGTGGCTGCATTTCATCCTTATGCGTTATGCTATTCTGAAACAAGTGACTGAGAAAAAACAAACTATTAAAAAAGGTGACAGCCAGTGAAGCCAACACCTGCAAACCCAAATCTTGTCAAACATGATCTATTAACTCTCCAAATTCAGAAGGGTTTCCACCATAGTTTGCTTTCCATCTTTAAGTTGATTAAATCAATTGATTAACTTAAGTAGAAAAGAGAACTACAATAATGACGTTTAGATTGAAGATACACAGGATAGCACTTATAAGAGCAAACTGAGGCTACCTATGTTGACTGAAGATAAAATACAATGGTCAGCTTTAAAAGCAAAAAGAATGTGTACGTGTACATTTAGATTCTGGAAAAGGATGATCAAGATATTTAAAGAGGGAGGAAATTCTGCATGCAATATTAATTAATATAGAATAAATACCATCTGTGTTCCATGTATGGAGCAGTCTGGTGTGTGTATTTATGGATGCATCTTTGCTCTGTGAACATAACAGGTATAATACACATGTATTTATGATGTTACATAGACTTAATTATTCTGCAGAATACACATACCAGTAATTGTGGTTGGCCTTCATGCAGCTATATGGAGTGAGGCAGGACACAAAGAGGATTTCCTCCATCCCGGAGCCCTAAAAAAAGCCAGGTACAAATCCAGGGTGGTTGTGTTTGGGGAATACAAGGACAGGAGTTCTCACTTTACCTACTCTCCCCCAAGGCTGAGGTGGGAGCTCAGCACAGCCCTATTAAGATGCAGGTTCTTCTCCCCACTAGGCTGATCCATGAGGGATAGTGCCCTTCAGGCACAACCCTTTAGGATATGCCTTGTGGTGAAACTCTGGATTGACCCATTGCACAGCCAGTAACAAACATCAGTTGGCTTACGTTGTACAGTAACAAACATCCTGAGCAGCTTGTCAGTGCACGCTTTGGGAAGGCAGTGCAGCCTGGAACAACACATGACACGCATACATGTGGAATACAAATCTTCTGCAGGCTGCATACTTCATTATGAAAGCTGCTTGTGACTCCAGTTAGGCTGTGAGTGAAGTCAATGCAAAAGATGGTGTGGTATTCATCTCACTACAGGGTGGAAAGATAAATCAGCCTTTAACAGTGGAAACAGTTTTAAGAAAATCTTTGTTTTAATGATTAACATTATTTTGCACTGAGTTTTGGAGTTGAAACCACCATCATGACTGAACCTTTGGTTGGTACCTCATCCTACTCTACATCCTTGGCTGAATAACCAGTGTGAGCTGTTAACACACGTGGCTTTGTGTGCACAGTTTGTATCACAAAAAGGCTCAAGAAGGGGAAAGAGGAACTTTCTTTTTGCAGGACATCATAAAGTGCAGGAAAAGTCATCTAGAGAGCTCCTAAAGATCCTGGTTTGTGAACAACTCTTTCAAGTATCACCCCTTGTGAGACAAGAATATTACACACACAGGTCTGGTTTGAGTTTTCACACTGGCAGTTCCTCCCAATGGTGCTCAAGTATCAAAATCACTCTCATTTCGTAAGAGATCATAAATTCTTCCAGTAATAATTCTAGGAACATCATCTTTGTCTGCTACACTTCAAATAATTAACAAAGATGCCAGGCAGATTTGTGATGCATTTGATAAGTAGCAGGAAAATGTTAGTGTCTCTGCAATGATAGCAATTGAAATAGCTGGCAAAGAGTTATCCTGCAAAGAATCTCACTGAAAAGTTTTCCTCAGCATGAATATGTGATTGCAGAATTCCTCAGTAAGGAGTGGTGGACTAAATCTCATTAATTTATAATCTGGATCAAGGTGGGAAAAAGTCTTATTATCTGTTTGCATTAATTTATATGCTTCACACGGAGTCACCACAGAGCTCAGTGGAACATAGACATTGTTTTCTCTTATCAGGGTGAAATATAAGAAATGAAAGATTTGTTTATTTATGATATGTACAAAGGTCCAGATTCACAATGCCTTCCTATGCCTTTGTAAGGCACTGTGTGGTCCTGTTGTCAGCAGCACATTCAGATCCCAGGTGCAAAGCAGAAGCTCTGGGTGAATGCCTGTCCTATGGAACATACAGAATAATTACGCTCCATGCTACAGTAAGGCAACTGGCTCAGCTGCCTGAAGGATGGGCTTTGTTCTCTTGGGCTGAAGCAATCTTATGTTGGGTTGGAGCCAAGAACATCGAAAAGAAAATGTTCATAATCCATCTGACTGAAATCTTACACTCCTCCTATCTGGGCACTGGATGTAGCTCAGAGCCAAAATTAGGTGATCAAGAGAGGTCCCCATGAGATGGGAATGAAGCCAGAGAGCTGTTGAGGGAACCTGGTCCATGGGCAGAGAACAACCTGTGACTGGGGGTGGGAGGAACGGGCTGGGTAGCAGTTCCCATGTCAGACCAGCATGGCTGTGACTGAGTCAGCAGTGGTGGTTACAGCCAGCTCAGTCCCCACAGGGATCTTTGTGGTCTTAACCATAGTACTTGGGTTGGATGCTCAGCCTAGCAAAAAAACCAGTATCAAGTTTAGATAGGAGACAAATGACATCCTTTATCAAGATGCTTTATCAATGTCTTAATTAGCTGAACAGTTACAGTATCACTACTCTTACAAAGCAATATCACATACAGCCAGGAAACAGCTGTTCCCACACTGTCAGGTTTCTAACACTGCTCTAACAATCCAAAAGAAAAAGAAACTAAGGCATAAATTTCAGTATGGGAGAGTACTTCATGTCCTCTGCTGTTTTTAAGTGAACCTAAGAGATGAGTCATGTATTTAAACAGCTTTTTGATAAATACTATGTGTGAAATTATGGAAATTTAGATAAAAGCTGCCATTTTCCAACTGATACGATGTGGGGATAGGAGAAAAGCATGGGGCTTATAATTAATAAAATCCTGAACTTTACTATTTGAGATGGTGCTCAGGGTTTTTCAGCAGTTTTAATGTGAACAACCTCTAGTAGAGCAGCTCTGTTTACAAACCAGTGCATTTTGCATCTGGATGTTTTATACCACCCTGCAAAGAGTAAAATAAATAAATTGGTAGGTCACCTTCGTAACTTGATTTTCCTGAGACAGATAATTTTCTTCCCTTCATGAAGCAAGCAACAGATCTCTTTCAGCACCAGGAAGAACGGAAGCAGGGGCAGCTTTCCCTCTGCTCATTCGCTTTAACCCCTAAAATGAGTTGATCACATTTTGTTCATAAAAATTTCCTATGTTGGGACATTTCTTGGTTTGCTTATCTTAGTCTCTCCCCTTTCAGTTTTTAAAAAGTCCTCTCCTCAAATTCTAGCAGAACCCAAGCTCATAAATCTGACTGTCTAACCCTAGTTTTAGAATGTTGTAAGGGCCAATTACCCAAATGTCACATCAGCTCAGGAGTAAGGCTTGTCTCAGCTACAGGCTGTGTTCTGTCCACAGGCAAGAGGTAGGAGAAGTAATGTTTAGTCCTTTTATTAACTTAGCAGGCACTCAACTTAGCTGTGCCTGTTTAGGCTTCTAAAAACAGTTTGCACTGAACATGCCCTCTGGCTTCCTGGAAGGGCTACTCCCATACCAGTAACTTGATATACTCACTCATGGTCACCATAACACCAGCCAAGCACATGGAAAGAAAAGCATCTTTAGAAAACACTTCAATGGGTTAAAAAAGCCAGCAGGGTACAGCTACCAAAGCCATGTCTGGGATTCTTCACTCTGCAACACAGAGAGGGGGCTCGGTACCTTCTGGCTGTTTGCTACTTGAAGAGGAAAAGGATCATTGTGCAGATGGCAACTTCTTGTACAGAAAATCTGTTTTCAGAATTGCAGCAATTGACTAGTTTGGAGTTGCTTTATTGCTCCAGCACTGAGCTAAAGGAAGATGTAGAAAGGTATCAGCTCTGCTAATGGCACGCAGTGTGATTAACTAAATGCTACAGCCCAGATTCTGCCCTCACTATGCTGGGGCAGCTCAGAGCAGGTGATGCAGTTCCACTACCATGTTAGAGGACAAACACTGTCATGGCTGAGTTACAGAGCTTTATTACTAGCAATTTAACTGTCAAAAAGCAAACAATAGAAAAGATTATGTTTTTAACCTTATCCACAGTGTATTTAATCTCAAATTACAGATACAGACATAGAACATGCTGGTCTTACTTTTAAGCACACTGGACCCATCTCTCTGTAAGAGAGTGGGTTTTTTTCCTGATTTTGTTTTCATGTTGAGGGATTTCTTGAATAGAAATTTTAACAATCACAGCACACAGTTGTCTTTTGTAAATAATACTACTCTTCAGCATTTTTCTCCCTTTATGAAAGCATAGACAAATTAATGAAGGATAATCATAGCTTAGTCATAAAAACAATCTGTCAATATTTACATGGTGCTCTTTCATTTCTTCATCTTTCTTTGCTGGTTTGATACTTCCACTAAGCCCAGTATGCATCATCAAACCCTGGATCTAATAACTGGGGAAGATGATATTTTGAGGCGCATTTGCGTTAGCAAGTGAAAATCTAAAGGGAGTGAGGAAAAGTGTCCTCAGCATGAATCAAAATAATTGCTGAATGAGGGGTCAGGATATAATAGGATGAAAAAAAAAATGCAAGGGAAACAAAAGCAGGCAACCACACTGCAACTGGTGAGTCTGGTAAGTCAAGCTGCTCTGTGCAGCACTGAGGTCTGTGGGTGCCCTGGCAACTCCCTCAGATGCTGACTGTAAAAATTTAAATTGATTTACACTTCTGTCCAAATAAAGATGCAGCTAAATATGTAGTTGTGTCAGGTCCATCTTAAACTCTTCTGCTTATCTGGGGTTTTCATATCACTTTTTAAGGGTCTAAGGAAATTCTTCTGAGAAAGAAAAGAATTGGGCCTTGAAAACTCCCAACTACAACAGCTGGTGCCCCAGGCACCGTCTGGGAGAAAGAGCAGTTTAAGAGCTATCAGATTGCTTTTCCATCTCACTGGCATCACAGCTTCATAGTTCTGACTTACTAGGGATCAAACATGGACACTCATAGCTATTTCATCATAAATATGATTTCTTGCACCAGAAGTGGGGGCTCTCAGTGTGACAGGAGCAGGCCCACAGCTTTAGCAGGGGTATTGAAGAGAGGAGAGGGAACACTCAGATTCTTTTTTTCTGTGGCAAGTGCATAAGTGCTGCTGCTTGTGAAACCCAATTGCTGCAGCATTGCAAAGAATAACTCAGAGCGAGCATGAAACCAAAAGTACTGCCACAGAGACAGCATATTTCTTTCAGAAGGGTTTTACCCAGAAGCTTGATTGTTAGCTATAAAAGTATCTCTCATTCATGCTTTCTGGGGGTTTTTTGGTTTTGTTTCATCATTGCTGCAAGCCTGCAGGCTGGGGACTAAAGCAAATAAATTTTATACCTAGAACAGCTTTATCTCAACTGATTCAATGAGCATCCTCTCTCCTTCATATCGAAAATCCCTCTTAAGATTTTTACAGTCATTTGGGCTGGCAATAATGCACAGTCAGAAAAGGCACCTGGAACACCACGATGGAGGTGATTTCAGGGGCAGCATACCTGAACTCACCTACTGAACTGGTGTCGGAATCCTCCAGTTCAGGGAGCAAAAACATGACACATGGCATCCCAAATCCCACAAATGATTCCAAATAGTGTTTTCCAAACATTTCTAAGTGGTTTTCTTGTTTTGAATTTCTCAGACACTTATGGATGACACAATCTTAGCATCAAATTATTGCCAAGTGTGCACAAGCCTCTTCCCAGAAGACCTGGCCTGGGGGTGAATAATGTACTTGGTGCATTTACAACACATTTACAAGGCAGAGCACAGAGCATGATGCCCTGCCCTGCTCTGCTGTTTGCCTCAATTCAGACACTCACTTGAGCTACTCAGGTGGAAGCAGCAGCTTTACAATTTTTCCCACAGTACACTTCCCTCCTAAAAATCTCCCACATAAGCATTCTTACTCCTGCAGCTCCACCAGTGCTGGCACATGTGGGAGGCCTAGCATTTGTGGTACAAGAACATTTGGACCCTCTCTACAGTGTCTGCTCTGCTGCCTTGAATACATTTCCAATTAATCAGAGGAACATATGACAAAAGGTGGTCTGCTGTGAAAGGTACCAGTGCATTGGGATTTAATATCCCCTCATTTCATGTGGATAATTATGCTCTCTTCCCCCCTCAGACTCCCTCTTTTCCTCAAAACTGAAAAACAATAAAAGTTCTGATTTGCTAAGGAAAAGTGCTGTAAGAGACAGGCTTTATATTATTATGTTGTCTAACATACTGCAATAAAACATTATTAAAATTGAAGCAGTTGAATTCATTTTCAAATAGATGGTATGTGGAGATGAGTGTTCTTCAGACTGTTCTCATTAGTATTTTCACATATGTTATACTGGTTTTCATATAAACATTATATGATCTTATGTGGTAGGTAGTCAAATAGCTGGAATCCATTAAAACCATGCTCCAGCTGTGCAATCACTGTCCTCACAAAGATACAGTTTTACATGTGGTTAATGCTAGGAAGAATCCACAGCTTCAGTTATGAGAACATCAAAATATGTTGTTTATTGCACAAAAAAAGCATTTGCAGCAATTTAAAATATCCAGTCAACACCACACTGTTAAATCTAGATAATAGAAATCCCAGAGAAATTTGAGCTAAGTCTGTCTGGATTATAGCAGTGGGATTATCTGAATGCTAAATTACTGTATATGTTTTACTCACAACATGAGCATAGACAGTATAGGAAGATGGATGACTGCGCAGATTGCAATAAAACCCGTCCCCAGGAGACTTTTTCACACACTAGGTAAACAACCCCTCTCAATTTATCAAGCATTCTGGATTGAATTAATACTGTCATTTACTTTGCTGTTGCTGTGTAGAGGAATATGGTTTAACATGAACAGCTCCTTTAGCACCAGAGCTAAAGGAAAGATAACAAAGGTTTTCTCTGTGCACCCTTCACAACACACAGAGTGCAGGAATTGGTTGATGTGTTTCTAGAACTGAATTAAAGAAGATACAACTGTAGTTTAGTGTGCAATCAGAAAACCAAATTATATGCAATATTGAAAGACATGATTAACCCTGGTTGTCATGTTAAACCTTCCCTTCCCCTCCCCTGCTGTTTACCCACCAGTGTCTCTGGCTTTCTAAGGACATACTGTGAGTGAACCTGGGCTGACCTGACACAGCATCTCTCAAACTTTCCCCTCGAATGATTCACAAATGTGTGAACTCAGACCAAAAAAGCAAAGAGGGAAAACACAGAGTGCTGTCCAGGCTGAGTGAATCTGAAAGAGGTGAGACTGCCCAAGTGTGCCCAGCCAGTCCCTCCCTGCTGCAAGGGCACAGCTCTGGGCTGCAAACACACGTTCCTGCCCTGGCCACTTCAGCTCCGCTTGACAACTGCAAGCGAAATTACCTTCAGGTCTGTTCACACAGGAGTGACTCTAATTTCTATTTCTCTACTCAAATATTAGTTTTCATTGCTGTCTGATGGGTTTTTTGATACTCTGTGTGGCCATGCTGCGTGCCCATGTGCTGCACAGTTACGTGGCACGGGAAGCAGTTGGGAAGGCTTTCCCGGGAAGAGGGTGAGACAGTAATTGCTGCTTCCTGTGAACAGCTACCAGCTCATGTAGATATGGCCACTTTCATTTCCCTCTCTCTCATTCAAATAATATATGTAGCTCTGTAAACAGATTAAATACAGTTTGGGATCTTGGGAAATCTTCAATGTAATCCTTTGGTCAAAGTACAAACAAGCAAATGGATCAGCCTTAGCCAGTGAGTTCAGCTGAATCCAGACTTTAAGACACATAGTTTTTGGCAGAAAAATTCAGAAAGGCCACCAAAACTGTGGTTTTTCACTAAGAAAGAGGGGTTATTACGACTAAATGCTGTGGAAATTTGGGCATTACTGTTACCCTCAACCCACGTGCATGTGCCAACAGACTCACAGTGTCAGCACTCTCTGGTGTTTGAGATAACGGAACGCCCGTTCCATTCTGCAGTTTTTCTTCCTCAACCAAAGGAGCAATTTCTCACTAGTTCTGCCACTGTTTTGCCTGCTTTTGTGATGAATGTCTGAACACTTGTTGAATTAGAAGACACAAGTTTGGTTGTTACGTGAACTGTCTGTAGACTGGTGTTCTCACAGAGCTGAACCAGCGATGGCAACAACGAGATATTTTAAGAGTGAAAGGTTAAAGTCACCTAGACACAAATATCACAGCAGGAGTGGAAAGCTGAGTTAATGAGCTCAGGTCTACCTGTGTCAGTCACTGCAACTCACATTGCAAGGACTTCAGATCACACTGCACCAATCCCAAAGTGGGTCTCTGCATCTGTCTCTGCCGCAAAAATCAGACACAGAATAGAAAAACTTGAAAAATAGGTAAGGCAAGTGAAGGAGTGCAGGTTGCAAACTGCTAACAGAAGCACTTTACTTAAGAGCCAGATAAATGCATGAACAAAAGTAAATTCTAAAAGAACTTGGAAAGAGACAGTATTGTTTCATATCATGTTACTAATTTAAAGGATAAACACTTTGACAGACTGAAACATTAGGAACATATTTAAAGTAAAAGAAGTCTTTATAAATTTCACACAGTACAGAATAGCCATAATTAACACAATAAAATAGGGTGCCTCATTTTACTTGCAGGAACTAGATATGCTTCTTCCATCTCTCATAAATTCATTATGAAATTTTGTTCTACTGTAACCCAGACACAATTTAAACTATTCCCCCTGCCAGGAAAAAACAAACTTTAAAGGCAAATATTAACTCAACTAGCATGTCATTCTGGAAAAATAAATATGTTTTGATTAGCATAAGCAGTATTCCAGAAGATGGATCAATTTCCATTCAAAAGGAGATGAAACAAATTTAGAAATCTCATTCAGCAATGTAGTTAGTTAACAGCTCACATGCTTATTAGTATATATGAGCTCAACCACTGTCCTGAAACAGAATTCCAACATTAAAATAAATCTCCAACAAAACTCAAATCTTTGTCAGATGAGAACTACAAAAGTATTATGCAAGTTGGGAAAATTATGTTTTCAGATTTACCCAAGCAGTGATTTCTTCAGCACAGCCCCTTCAGGTGGACAACTGCCCTTGTCACAGGAGTGGTTCTGTAAAACGCCACTAGCACAATCCTGGGTGCTGTTTTAGGCAACACCGAATGCTCGGACACTCAAGTGGTTGGCACTTACCTGACAGCCATTCAACACAGTCCAGAAAAGAGGGAGTTAATTTTCATTTCCTGTTGGACAGCTGACCACATAAGGAAAAACACCATTGTACATGGCATGGAATAACACTTTGGGCAACTTCATGGTTAATGCCAACACGATTGGAAAGGCTGCATGGAAAATAAACCCCAACCTTAGTGGAGGTGGTTTGCCTTCCTACAGGCCAGCACTTGGTCATGGTGCCAGAGGAGCATGGGGAAAGGATGCATGATTGCTGTTCATGCTGTACTGACTTCAAAAAGAAAAAGGAAAAGTGAACTGATTTTTCACTGCCATTACCTACTTTTTTCCTGTTTCACAAGCAATATATTACAAAGATTTTTTCAGTTCTTAGTTTCCCACTGTCTGCTGGCCAAGTGATTTCTTCTCTTCAGCCTTGCATGTGTTTCATTTTAAAGAGCCCTCAGAAAAACTTCCACTAACTCTGCTCATTGCTACTCACAGCTTATGTGCTGAACTCTTAACTGTCACAGCCTGGCTTTGGAGACCCTTTCTTTAGATCATTCACCAAGGCTAAATGAGCTCTGACAACCCTTTCTGGGGATCTGTTTTCCTTTTTCTCAGCTCGTGTGATCTCTGGCATCATCTCCCAAATCAGCCAGAGAAAATTCCTTCTCTGATTCCATCTGCACATGGGACAGACATTCTTGTACTGTGCCTCAGGCCACTGAGTGGAGCAGAACACCTCGAGTTACTCAGGCCTACTGCAAAGAGAACGGCCAGAGAACAGACACAAGGGATGCTGAGAGCAAACCCTGAGAGTCTGACACTGCTTCAGAAACCTGTCCTCCTCTGGTAGGTTGGCTTGTTAGAAAATACTAAGATGATTTTATGATATTTAGTATCTCCTTAACCTGATTTTAGTTTAAAACTATTCCACTTCTAATTGAACTAGTTAATCTTCTAATATTTAAAACAAGGAGAAAGATTAATTAATAGACTTTAGCAACTTCACATAACCAGCATCACACATTACTTTTAACTACATAGTTCCTAAGAAAAGTTTCAGTGTTTGTTGTCACTGATAGCATTAAAATTCACATCAGAGATAATGACTTCCTGTATGAATAGTGCCTTTACAGTGAGTACAGCAGCTTTTCATGCTTCACAGTGTCAGCTGTGAGGGGTTTTAGTGCACTTTTGGACTAAGTTTGCACTAAAGGGTATCTTCTGCAATGTGGCTGTTAGTTCAGCCTGGCTGAGCAACAATAGGCAGGTGATCCTCACAGTAGTGAAGTTTCTGACAATCTCAGTTTGCAATTCATTATTTTAAGTTTTAATTCTATTTAGGCACTTTTTAAGGCTCAACTTAGAATGAAAAGATGCATGGCAGAATTATGCTTATAACCAGAGCTGTTTTACATGCTTATTGTTGCATTAAAAAAGTTACCAAATGTAACTTTACGCTTAACATTAAGTGTAAATTTTTCAATTTACTGATACTAGCAATAATTTTACAATTAATATTTTCACTCTTCAAGCAATCTCTTTACAGTGAGAATTCTTTGATGCAAACATTTGCTTTTATCTCTATGTTCTGTTTGCTGCTTCTTATGCAGTGGCACAATCTTATAAAATCTAAGTTGCTGGCACTGAAGAAGAATGTCCAAATCTAAGTAAACAAAATAGCTGTTCCAATGGATCTTTTTCTTTTGATCAGGTTCTAGTGAAAAGAACCCACAACCTAGTCTTTGAACTTAAATACTTTTGGAGTGCTCTTTTTACTCAGAGCAGCCAAAGGCACAAAAGCTGGTTAGTTCAAAATGAACTTCAGCGAGTTTTTTCTTCTTTCCTACCTTGTTAACTAAAGGTTCAGAACATTTGAATGCAGACATTCATTTAAAAATGCTGATAAACCAATTGACAAAAAATTTAAAGGATTGAAGGGCCTTTTACCTGCCATTACACTGCTTATACATCTGTTCTGTAACACTCAATGAATATACAATACCTAAATTAAGTAGGGATTAAATTTTGTTTAGGAAAGGGAACAGTAAGGAGCAGTGAGATGGAAGCAAGGGCATATTCCCATTCTGTTTGCATATGCAACTAATACATTTTGTATTTATGTACTTGTTTTTGTCGGTGATTTGAAATCTTAGGTGTTTTGGTATTGTTAACTGTTCCCTGATGAGGCATGAATCCCAGGAAAACCTTAGCTGCAATAAAGGAAAAAACCCATTTTGACCACACAACAGAAACCTTTAAATCTCTCTCAGATGGGCCTAGGCAGGGAATTGAGCTCAGTGTTCAGTCTGGGGTTATTTTTGCCATAGGTAGTTTTGTCAAAAGACTGATGTTTCCCTGTGCCTGAGTGTCCCACAGTAGTTGTGTCCCAGTCTCACCTCCACAT
Source organism: Sakesphorus luctuosus (assembly GCA_013396695.1). Lineage (NCBI taxonomy): Eukaryota > Metazoa > Chordata > Aves > Passeriformes > Thamnophilidae > Sakesphorus > Sakesphorus luctuosus. The sequence continues at coordinate 1,686,982 of VWZD01003223.1, forward strand.
TCCCTCTCACAAAGCAATTCCCATTACAGAAACCCTGCTTTGGTTTAGGCTAACTTGTACATTACTGCTACTGCTGAGATGATAACTTGGCAAAGTTTATGAACACATTCAACATATGTACCTTCCAAAAGACTCGGTCCAGTTTGTGTACTTGTATAGAAAACAAAGCCTCTGTGCTTTTCCTGGTGACTGTGCTCTCATCAGAGATGTTCCCTAAAATGTTGTACTTGGATCTTGAATTTGAGGGACTCCTTAGAGTGCTGGGGGAACATCTGACTTCAATAAAAATGATGGGGTCTCAGCATGCCTAAAAATTAGCCTTGTATTTTTATAAGCTATCAAACATTCTGTTGTTAAAATAACATCTCTTTTTTGTGTGGCAGAACAACAAAAAGAAACTCCCCATGAATTTCTGCTGGCTCTGCAAAAACAACAACTGCTGGGGCATTTGTTTATGAAAACAGGCAAGAGATAACAAACCAGAGTTCTCCCCCAGCTGACTCAGACTGCACATCTTTTACTGCAGCGAGCAACAAAGCTCACACTTCCCCTAAGCTGGAGCAATTACCCAGTGCATTTTAATGCACAAACAAGTGTGTTCACACTGGTGTTGTACACAAGGGTGTGGAGCTTGACTTTTCATTCCCTTTCTTACACAGGCACAAGTTTTCTAAGAGAGAGCAGCCATTATCAGGGACACCAAGGGCTGAACTGACACTGCACACTCAATTAGCATTTCTTTTATCAAGCAACACAGCATATGCAGAAATGTGTGCTATTCTAGTTTAAGGCTACCATTGAAAGCTACACTGACACTTTAAAATGTTAGAACTTGTTTGTACTTGTTACATCATATCAATTTGCTTGGCAATAGCCCACTATAGTCACTGAATATTTCAGAATCAATATTTCTAACTGTGCACTGAATGAAAAATTAATAAAATATGCAATTTGATAGTAAAGGCCAGATCTGTTGTGGTGGTGTCAACACAGCGAACTAACTCTGAAAGGCTCACCTGTATTCACCCTTGATATGCACACTCCAGTATACCACGTGGCAAAACCCATGAAAGCAACAGTGCTTTCCTAATGAATTTATGCTATGTAGCAGAACATATTCTTCCAAGTGAAGAGGAACTGGATGCAAGTGATAACACACCTATGCAAATAAAATATTCATGATGAGCAGAAGAGTATTTGGCTCTTTCAGGCCCTGAGGTTCTGGTTCTAAATACCTGATTGGATTTCTTACTGACAACAGCAGGGACAGGAACAATAAATGTAGCCCAGCAATGCAGGCTGGGATGAGCAGGAATGGAATGGACAGACTTGCACTTGCTCCTGTTAAAACTGCAGGGCCCTGCATTTGGGTGACAAGGTTGGTCCTCTTCCCAAATCTGCCCTGTCAATGGAATACCTCTCTGTTGAAAAGAAGTGATTTCTTAAAAGCACTTGTTAGCTCTCTTTTTAATATGTGAGGTGGGGTTGTCTTCCTCAGATAGAGATCTAACATGCAAAGTGACAGTCTTCTGGAGTCACAGTGATCAAATATAGGGGAAAATACTCAGCTCAATTTTATTTCTAGCTTGCAATAAGTAAAATAAAACTTGTGGAGGAGGAGTCACTGATTTGTTTCAACTTACATAGCCTTCATTTAAAACTGTATACTTTTATAAAACTGTATACTTCCAGACCAAAGAACATCTAACAAAACTATCTGGTAGGAGGGTCTAAAAAACTGATTTTGGTCCATCCATGTAATGTAAAATTCTTTCCTTTTTCTGTTGTAACTTCGCATGTGACAGTATTTCAGACAGGAAATGGCATAAGATTTCCAGTTGCAGTAAAATTAATTATCCCTCTGTAGCTTTGGAAACAAGCCAGGACAACAGTATTTGTCTTTGCTGAAGCAGCCCTTTTAGGGTACCCTCCATTAGAAATGTTGCATCTTACACAGTAAGAGGAATTTCCATCATCAGTGAAAGATATTTCTCCTGTACTTCGATGTTATCATGTTCTCAAATCCTCTGAACCTCTGTACTAGAGAACCCTGTGCCTTTTTATTAATTTTGAGTGTGATAGAGCATTGCATTGATAAGCTAACTTCTCTGTTTTTACCAAAAACACCAGCTACCTCTACAACAAAAAAATCATACAATTGTCATAACAACCTGGTAATATTACAGTGGCCACTTTGAAGAGTGGTCTGAAGAGTATTTGCCAAACCTTTTGATCCCTAGTAATCAGAACAGAAGTGCCCAAAATCCAGAGATTAAAGGATTAGGCCTCAAGAAAGACTTGTGGTATTTCAAGAAAATGTGACTGATGCTCACCACTTATTTTTTACAGTGCTGATGAGATTTAGTGTTTAAGGTCCTTTCCTGTGCAGACATAAAAGCTGCTGTAATCAGAGTATTACTAGGGAAAACTACTCTGGTTGGGGATTCAATATGTTTAAATTGTTGAGCCAAGTTATTGTTTGGATTAGGCCAGAAAGGATGACACTGAAATAAGTAAGCCCCAATAGTGCAGCAAAGCAGAGAAGAACAAAGAAAAAGGTTTGTATTTTTAAATAGGAATCTGGATAGCCCAAGTATGCTGGTTATAGCTATATAAAAAAATAAGTTAGACCAACCCAGAAACTAAGTATTGTACATGTCTACACAGTTACTAGAAACAGAATAAGCATTTCCATGGCACTGAAATCCATATGAAAGCAAAACTGGAGACACTGGAGGTGGAAGAGACTTAATAGGTCAGCTTGCCCATCCCCCAGCCCCATTGTCACTCAAAATCTGTGTGCCTGGTTCCCACACACCTTCTGCCACACAGAACTTAGCACAAGCACTCACATCCATCGGGGTCATTCTGCCAGGAAACAAGAGATACCAGGCCATACTGGTGGTAAACCAGTTTAGGATATCTGTCAGTAAGGGCTAAAGATCTAGCACAGACTTCATATATCCAAACAGCAGCTTTTTCACAGGAGATCCATGGCTATGAATAGTTCTTGGTCTTCTTTGTATTTTAAGGAGTCATTGAAATGCATGAGAAAGTATCAGCACAAAAATACACTCCAATATACAATCATGCCATTTCAAACACCATTGGATTATTATTACTGATTAGGGGGAAAAATCCAACAGCTGTCTGGGGAATTCCCTTGATGTCTGGATTATTGATTTAATAGTTACACATTGTCTAGATCCTACATTCCACTAATGTTTGAAAATGCTGTACATGAGTTTACATTCTTTTTCTTCTACGATTGCACAATAATAATGTATTTTAATCTGATTTTTAGGTGAATTCATTAGCTGTTATACACTCCACACAGCAAGAATATGAAATAGCAATTGTATATTTTAAAAAGGTAAAACTAAGACGAGTATTTAAAGCTAAAAACCCCCGAAACAACCAAGTTTTCAGAAAGTTGCTAAGTATTAAATTCCACTTACAATTCATTCCAAAATTCTGCTCTTCCCTTTCTCCTCTCCTGGAAATTGGAACTAGAAAAATGAAGGAGAAATTTAAGGCAGGGAAACTATTCAAGTGTGAAGTGTCTCTAATGGTTACAATTGCTCAGGTTTCAGTGATATGCTTTGGACTTAAGTTCGACATCCTTTCTGGCACATTTAGAATTAATAAGTAAACAAACAACTGCCTGGTAGCTTTGTATTTATTATTTGCCTTTATCTGCAAGTGCTGCCTGTCCCTCATTTACTTCCTCCTGACTGGGCTGAGCCTGCCCAGACTGTGGGGTTTGTTCTGTGGGTGTGAACAGCAGGTCAGGTCACATGGACCAGGGACGTGGCAGCACCACGTGGCACGCCCTGCCACGGGGCAGCCCTGGGGCAGCACACACCTCCTGCAAGGCTGCAGGGCACTGCTGTGGAGTCTTGTGCCCAAACCCAGGGGTGCTGACTGAGAAAAGTACCTGTGTGCAGGCCTGGGAGTGCAAATGTGGTGCCGGAAAAGGTCCCTCCATGACCGTTTGACCCAGAGCAGGGTAATCCAAGCAGCACAGACGGCCCTGGGAAAACAACCTCACTGCCAAGGAAGAATGAAACACACTGGGTCACATTGCCTGAGTGAAGCATCCCTCTTTCCTAGGATGGAGGCACAGCAGGCACCAGCAAGTCCTGTAAAAGACTTTTTCTTCTAGAAGTGGAATCAACAGAAGAAATATAGATATATAAATGAGAGAGGCCTGTAGTAAGAGAAGTTTAATTGAATTTATCTCTACCACCAATCAAAGACAATGTATAACTTTTAACGTGATTGTAGGTTTGAAAATGGTAAGCATTTGTGCATCTAAATGATGCTATTTATTTGTTTACAATGGGCCTTACAAAAAACCCAAAAAGAAAAAAAGACTGAGCCAGCATATCAGCTGTTGTCTCTTTGGCCTGATCCATTTGCAATTTTTATGGAAGAAAACATTGTGCCAAACCACTTCTATTCCTCTGTTTCTGACAAGTAATATGATACACAGTGAAATCCTGTCCCTTCCTACAGTGCTGGCTGTTGATAGTACTCAAGGTCTCTACTAAAAATCACAACTTTCATGAGAAGAGTACAAAATTCTGTATAACGAATCTTTAAGCTAGTAAGATATTATGAACAAAAATGTGTCTAAAAGTGTAGAGATAATAGCTTCATATAAAAATCTCATGCTTTTATATTTTCATTGGGGGAGGAAAGAGAGCTGACAAATATTTGTGCCTGTAGAAGGAAGAGTACCATAGGAAACACCCAAACAATGCATGTGCTTTGGTCTACTCAAAGGTAAACACTGTGTATAGACTGTCAGCAACCTTCTGCAGTGAACTGTGATAACACCCCAGCAGCCATGCACACCCCTCTGCCCCAGCCACTCCTGCCAGCTGTACTCATCGAGCTTTTCTCTTCTGTGACCTACCTCCTCCTTGGCTGGAAGAGAAACAAAGGCATCACAGTGAACAATTTCATTCTGAGTCCACCATTTCTGCTAGAGTAATTTAATTCTGGAATCTTGTAATCCTCAGAAAACAAAAATTGAAACACTTGAAAAATACCAAAGGATGATGCTCTGCTCTAATCATAGAGGTCCCAAGTACAGCTCATTATGATCATAAACACTGATCTGGTTAAAACCTGCATCTAACCTGCTGTACATATAAAAATGATAAAAACATTTTCATTTTACAGTCATGATGTTTGAGTCAACTTTTAAAAAATATTTTAATAGAAAATGGGAATCTGCTAACAAATATTATTGGCTAAGTCTGATACTATACCAATGCTATGCTTTCAAATGCCAGTCTTTTTTTCCAGATAAATACTGAGATACATATTCCTATCTCCTTATGTATCTTGCTATTGGTTGTTGTCTCTAATATAAGCCTATTCTCTCCCCAGTTACCAACTATGTGTTAGAGAATTAACCACGTTAGGTCACATCAGGTCAACTTTAAAGTGATAAAACCTTAATGGAGTAAGGGATCAAGAAAGTAACAAAATCTCTTATTTCTATTTTCAACATCTCTGGAGAAATACTTTAAAATTCACTAAGAAATACTTATCCAAACTTACTAATCTTTTCATATTATTTCAAATATAGGTAGTTGAATTCTAAATCCAGTTGATATTTCAATAAAATAAATCATATTAAATACATCATATTGTGGATCTTAGAAATATTGTGCAAATCTGCAATCCTAATACATACGTATGTTATTATTCCCAGAGGACTCTAAAGAAAAAGAACCTTGTGTTGCTGTGTTTGTTAACATATTTAATCATTTATGACATAATAAATTACCCCTTTTTCATTTATTAAGACTTAGATGAAAGCTGGCTAGAAAACCAGTGGCTCTAATCTCTCTAATCTCAACCAGCGATTTTGGTGCCTCGGGATCTAACTAGCAGAGATCCTCTAGCTAATACTTTGGGCATTTTTAAGGTGCTATGCTCTTATATTGTACAAGGACTTTAAAACCAGCAAAATTATTACTAAGATGTATTTTAGGTCTGAAAAAAGAAATAACACTTTTGGGAATAAAAAAAAAGTTGCTATTTGGAAAGAGTGTGCTTCTCCTTGTAGCTTTCATCCTGCCAGCCTTGTTTCCCTTCTCTAGTACCTCTGCTCTTCTGCTTCCCTTAAAATCTCACTAGAACCTCACTAGAGGGGTTTTTGTTACAATGTGTTAATGTCTCATGGAATCTACAACAAAATCTGCCTTTCCCCCTGTGGAGATTAGATTTCTACGACTGACCTCGCCCTTCTTGTTTCTGTAAACCAAAAGCACAACTGATGGAGTTCGAATCTGATTTTTTTAAAGGCCACCATTAACCCCTTTCTATTGTTGTTAGTAAAACCACAAAAATTATTGAAATGGACTGACCTCTTGATAGACAACGGAACGTTCTTCATAGGCTCAGTCTTTTCCCCCTTTGCGTCAATACCTTTGAATCAAGGTTAGTGCAAAGCACTTTAAACTTTCTCTATTGATATTTCCATTTCTTGCCTCCCACTAATCACATTTGTCCTGTCTTTCATTTCACCTCCATTTGTCCCATTGCACTGCCTGTCTCAATGCCCGGAATCTCCAAGCGTTTCTTCTGTTTTGCAGCTAATACTTCTGCAGAATCCTTCAGCTACGCACAGACTTTCTACTTCAGCCAGATAAGCCCCTCTGATTTCCCCTATGCAAATCTCTTAATTAAAATCACACACAGCCCATGCAGCTCAGTATAGCACTATGTTACTCCTGCTCTGTAGATATGTGGGCACAGGACAGCAGGGCTGCTGTCACACAGAGGGGCACTATCCATTAGAAACTTGGGAAAGGGGGCTGGAGTGGATGAGCAGGTGAGTGGGTAAGTAATCTACAATCTTCTTGGTGGTGCCAAGCAACAGGGCAAGAGGCAACGGGCAGAAGCTGATGGCCAGGAAGAACTTTCCTGTGCAGTGACCGAGCACTGCCACGGGCTGCCCAGAGAGGGTGTGGAGTTTCCCCCACTGGAGATGTTCCAGAACCATCTGGACGCAATCCTGTGCCATGTGCTCTGGGATGACCCTGCCTGGTGGGACCAGATGGCCCCACTGTGGTCCCTTCCAGCCTGACCCACGCTGTGACTCCCAGACCCCGAGGGATGAGCAGGGAGCGGGCTCGTGCGGGACTGCAAAGAGAAATGCAGCAAAATCAGACTGGGGGGGGTGAGGGACAAAAGTAATGGAGGGATTCAAACACGTGGTGGAGCAGAAGGCTAAAGCCAGGTGACAATGACAGAGACCTGGAAATAGGAAATGCAGAGGGACAAGCCAGGAGCTGTGCGGTGTTGTGCTGCGAACTGAAGCGTAACGCAGTGAAAGCGGCAGCGGTGGCGGGCAACACGCACGGAGGCCAAGAGTTCTAACAGCAGGGCTGTAACAAATACTTAGTACAACGATACGTGAGAAGCCACCTCAGCCCTCATGACTCGCCTGCCCGTCACCTGAACGCGGCAGCCCCGCTCAGGGTGCCATGCCCGCCCGTGTGGCCGGGGCTCTGGCGCGGAGGGACGGACAGAGGGCAGGAGGGACGGACAGANAGGAAGCGGCCGGGCCCTGTACCCGCACCGAGACACACGGTGCCTCGGCCCTGTACCCGCACCGGGAGACACTCTGCCTGGGCCAGGCCCCTGTATCCGCCCCGGGACACTCTGCCTGGGCCAGGCCCCTGTACCCGCACTGGGACACACGGTGCCTCAGCCAGGTCCCTGTGCCCGCACCGGAGGACAGCACTGCCCCGGCCGGGCCCCTGTGCCCGCACCGGGGGACAGCACTGCCCCGGCCGGGCCCCTGTACCCGCACCGGGGGACAGCGCTGCCCCGGCCAGGCCCCGGGCCCGTGCGTGAGGACTCTCTGCACCTCCAACACTGCCTTTGCAGTTATGACCATAGAAGAGCTTAGCCCTGTTAAAAAACNGACAGAGGGCAGGAGGGACGGACGGAGGGCGGGGGCCGCCGGTTGCCCTGGAGAAGGCGACGCCACAGTGGGCTGGGCGCGGACAAAATGTCGGCCGGCGGCAGCGGCGGGGCCCAGCGGGCCGGGGACCGTGCGGGGGTAAGGCCGGGGCCGGGGCAGCGGCAGCGGCAGCGCNCCCGCACTGGGACACACGGTGCCTCAGCCAGGTCCCTGTGCCCGCACCGGAGGACAGCACTGCCCCGGCCGGGCCCCTGTGCCCGCACCGGGGGACAGCACTGCCCCGGCCGGGCCCCTGTACCCGCACCGGGGGACAGCGCTGCCCCGGCCAGGCCCCGGGCCCGTGCGTGAGGACTCTCTGCACCTCCAACACTGCCTTTGCAGTTATGACCATAGAAGAGCTTAGCCCTGTTAAAAAACAGCCTTAAAAGGTTTCAAATGGCAGCCCTCGCCCCGTTAGGTGCCGGGCTCTCCCCGGTGAGTGGCGGGGCACAGGGAGCCTGTACAGAGAGATCGCAATACACCTTTAATTGTGGCAGTAACAATGTAGCCGGACACAGCTCCTTCCCCAACCTGTGCCCGACTGTGTTACACACAAACCATGGAGGAAATAAAGACATAAGCAATGCCCAGAGATACCCCTCACCTCTCAGAACTGCAACCTAAACCTTGCCAGAAACATGGGAAACTGTCGAAGCATTTGTTAATATCCTGAAGTATATTTCAGTGTCCCCTTATAGGAATTACTAAAATTTCACTCAGTTCAGGCAGAACTACTGTCATGCTTACATTTATTTCTTTTGAATCTTTCAAAACCTCAACAACAAGCATTCTTATTCTTCTCAGGAGACTGAATGCAGAATTAGAAGCCAAAACAGAAAAACTGGTGTGTCAGGCTGAAGAGCTCTTGGTGAGTGGGGAATACCCAACCTAGCCTTGATTCCCATGCACACAGGGTCAAGCCTCAAAACAAATTATTTAAACCATGGCTATTTATTTTGCTTTCAAATGCAATGTAATTTTTTTTCAAAGTTGTAAACTTCTACTAAAATCACATCCAAAAATAGTTCTAATATAATTTCATCAGGTGGGTATTCACACAGATGTCTACAGCATTTGTGCAGATATAGACATAAAACCACATAAAACCCCTTGTTTTAGAAAAGTACCTGTAGGTGGTCCTGTGTCTTAAATACTAAAATAAAAATTAGTATTTGAAAACCAGATCCTGTTGCAATAACTTCCAGCGAAATAGGATCTACGTTGTTCAATCTGAAAGAAATACAAAGGAAAGCAACATTAATAGAAAACATGAACTTAGTAAGAAGGAAACTTTCTTAAAACAGAAAAAGTACCTGTTTATTGTCAGTATTATCTTTTATCATTGATGTGGCTGTGTGCCAAATAGAGTCAAGATTTATATGCAAATTGGACAAATGAATAAAAAGGGAATGGGACAGGAATGGTTTATACCCAAACCAGTTTGGAGAAGGTGTTCTTCATATTAGATATATTAATTGTAAATGCACTCATTCAAATAAATGAGGCTTAAAAACCAAATTACTAAGTCTTCTGGAAATCTACGCTTGTATAGATTGCACTTCCACTACTGTTGAAACTTCATTTTCATGGCCTGTGAACATACTCTTCTCTTGAGCAGGGACAAGCTGAGGCCTAGTGGTTGGCATTTGAACAGAAGCACATGAAATGGCTGAAATAGCATCTAGTATCTTCCTTTAGAAAACAGCAACAATAAAACAATTTTTTTTCTTCTCTAAATACAGCAAAAGATGAAATATTCTTAGAACATTAATATGCCACATGGCACTGCCAGATTGCAGAGATATACATTTAACAACAAAATAGCCACAACATTTTCATTTTTAGCCATCTTTTCCTGTGTTTGGAAAGTTCTTTACCACAGTAGATTAGAGTTTCCATTCTTTTCCTAGTAGAATGTAGTTACTGTGGTTTACAAATGGGTAATTTAATGGATTATATTCCCCCAAATTTGACTACTTTTTTTTTTAAGAAAGGCCAACAGAAGATACTATCTCAGCCACTTTCAGTACAGACTAAGTCACCTGAAGATGACAGACAGAGGTAGGTGCTTTACAACTGCTGTATTTGGTGGGGAATCCCCACACTGCTCCTGCACACCCTGACCTGTGCCCTAATTATGCTGCTGTTTTATCTGTCTTTGTGGTGTACTGGATTGATAGAGTCTAATTTTTTTCCTATTATTTGAAAAAAAAATTATACCAAGCATGTGTTACTCCTTGTTACTTCAAGGAAGTCTTAATTTTGCTGGACTAGGGTATTAAGTATTACTGACCTCTGTAACACAGCAAGGGAAGGTAACAGGTTTCTTTGCAGTACCAAACAGGAGACAGACACTCAGCAGTGAATGGTTTTAACAGTTCACCTGACAAAGCAAAAGAAACAGATACTGGTTCACGTCCAACTTTGCCTAAATGTTCCTGGGACAGGAAATGCTCGATAAAAACAAACACAAAACCCTAAGACAGGCAATCATTGAGCTGCTACCCTCTGCTGGGGCCCCCATGCCTTGGCCTGGATGAACACACTGGGAGCTGTGGGATTTGGCCTGGGTGTTCAAACCCCTTGGCTTGGGAGTGGCCACATGGCTGTGTTCACTTAGTTCTTCAAGCCTTTGTATATTGATAGTGTGGGAAGTGGGTGAATTTAGGATAGACTGATAGACAATTTATCAAGGATCTGATCTGTAGGTTCCTAAATTTATGATGCCACTAATCTGGATAAGAAAGATACAAGGACAGACTATAAAATGCTTCAACTGTTAAGCTGCAGTTGGGAAAATTTTGGAATAGTGTATATGAGAGTCTGATAGAGATGATCAAGTCCTTTTGTGCAGGATAAAGGCAATGACATTAAGGAGTTTTTAAGAAAGTAAAAGGGTTTCCCAGGACACTAAAATGTATGGCAGCAAGTCACAGCTTCTGTGATAGAAGCCTGTCTACCAGAAAAAGTTTGCTACTACAATTAAAGTTATTCCTGAGCTATTTTAAAGCCAAGTCCAACAGCTGAGGGAGCAGGGGGCAAGAAACTTAGTGTGTTATCAGTATAATCGTGCTTTGCAAAAAATTATGGATATCACTTTAGTTTTATTTTTGTTAGATGGTTTTTGATCATTAGACAGAAGATTTTTAAAACCTTCAAATTAGAGTTGAGTTTTGGGGCTGTTATTATGAAGTAATGTGATCAGAGGATTCAGCTCCACAGAGGGAGTTTCAATAGCTTTGATGGTACACATTAGAAATAAATGGGAGTGTTGGAAAAATGAAAAAAAGTATTGGCATTTAGCATGTTAGAGTAGCAGCTAATCTAACAATTACCTACATAAATTAAAATACCTTAAAGCAAGCACAGCCTGTGTTCTGGTAAACATTTATGTGAGAGAAGGTTGGAAATCCCACAAAAAAGAATTAGAAATGTGTGCTAGGAATTAGGCTCACTGATTATCCATGAGTGAACATTGAGGCCATTCAATTAGATTAGTTCCAAGTGTTTAATATTTAATTAAAAATTCTTTTCTTTCTAAATTGTGCAAGCAGAGAGGTCATAAATCTAAAGGAAGCACTTGAGATATTTTTGAAATACCTCTTTCAAATTTCTAGTGATTCCTTATAAGGAGAATGAGCACTAAACCAACGGGAAAGAAAGGGAGGAATTGAAGCAAAGAAAAAGGTAGTATCAGGGGAAAAAATGAAAAAAAAACAGGTTTAAAGGAAAAAAAATGAATAAGTAGGAAAAAGAGACAGCAAATGTTTACATCCCTCTCCAAGTCAGTATATATTTTAACTTAAGTTGTTGGAGAGTTCTTGCAGCATATTTTTTGCAGGGAAACGTGAATCACTTAGCAACAAAGCAGCGCCAGTGCCAGCGCAATGCAATCAGCTTTTGTTTACACTTTCCCCCTGCAGACTCGGCCGGGCTGGAGGCGCATGGGCAGCTGGGCCGGGGCTGGCGCAGCACGGGGGGTTTGCGCGGGCGCAGTCCCCGTTCGCGGGGATGGAGCTGCTCCGCGCGGGCTCCTGGCAGCGCTGCCACCGAACTCTGCCTGCTCATCTGTGTACCTTGTCAGCATTTACACCTTAATTTCCCTTCCCGCGCCACCACAGAGCCGTGTCATGAGCGTGTGAAATGGGATTGTCATGTGTAGGAAAGAAACCCTTGGAGAATTTGAGAGATACCACGAGGTGGGGGGTTTTTGTTTGGCTTTGTTCGTTTGTGGGATTTGGTGGTAGTGTTTTGTTTTTGTTAAAAGGAAAACCCTAAGACCACAGATACAGTAGGAACAAATAAGCCTGTTAGAGGAAAGAACATCATTGTTTTCTTGAGTATAGTGTTGTATTTTCATATTTTCCAGAATAACACATAACTGCTATTTCTGTGGCAGCAAATCCTCACCTTCTGCATGCTCCTAGAGCGAGCCAATGGGAAGGAAGCATGAGGAAAATAGGGTAAATAGACAAAAACTAATCATCCTATTCTTGAAGTCTGTTGCCAGCCACACACAGATGATTTCTCCAGGTTTTTTTTTTTACTAATAAAATACGGAGCTTTGTGCAGATAATTCTTGTTGATGAATGTCTGTGAAATTTTTAAAGGCAAGATCTAAACATTTGCTCAAATCAGCCTGGCAAAAAGATTAGGTGACTTGATGAGCCAGAAATTTAAATTTTATTCCAAACCTTTTATAAGCCAGCATTTTAATTGAAGTAAAAAAAATAATATAAAGGGTAGTAAAAAAGTAGCCTTTCAGTGCAATAATACACATTCACATAACAGATTTTGAAAGCAAAAATGTTATATATATCTATATACCTATATCTATATATAGATACATATATGTATGTGACAAGCAACTTGACCTGAATATTACACAGCAGGCTAGAACTTTCTGCTTGTTTTCAACAGACTTTAAAAATAATCATTTAACCTGAAATTCAGTTACTAAGAAGCACAGTTTCAGCCAAATAAGCAGATAAGAAAACTGCTTTTTTATGACTGGGGTTTTTTCCCATCTGTAAAATGGATACAATACTTGTAATACTTATCTCAGAGAAATTCTGTGAGGCTTAATTTATAAATTGTTCTATCTCATATTCATTTGATAGTCCCTGTCAACTGACTTGACAACAATCAGTCTGAGCCTGCTAGGATAGGTGAGCTATCTCCTCTTAGGCTGTAGAGGACACTGGTTTATGTCTTAATTTTCTTTGTATGAATTCAGGGATTTCTCTGTGAGGTGAGTGTGTTTTCCCAGTGAGCTGGTGCTGATCTTTGGTAAAGGACTGTCAGCCTCTCCTGTTGAGGCTCCTGACTGCACACTGGCTGAGTACTCCCTGGTACAGGGAGTCATGGATCTGATAAGCCTGAATTCCAAGAGATAAGATCAAGATTCTGCTACGTGAGTAAACCTTTGCATTAGATATTGTAGACTCACCAGGTGATTTAGGTGGCAAATGAGGTAGAATGGAAAGACAGAATGAGACTGAATTTATGCTTGAATTTACTGTTCCCACCTTAGCTGTATTACTTATTCTAGACATAGAAAATGTTATTCTCCTTAATCTGACAGAAGGGTTGAATTTTAATTGTAAAGTCTTTATTTTATTATAGATGTTCAGTGATTTTTTTTTTAAATTCTCTTTTTCTACAGAGATCCGCTCAGTTCTGAAGCTTCATCTCTTACACACTCCCATGCCAAGGTATCAAAACTATCATGGTTATTTTTTATTCCAGGAGACTTTCCACACAGGACTTTTGTTTTTGAGGCTGTGCTACACTGGGGACTTACATGGGTGGGAAGCAAAAAGCAGTGATGCCCAAAGCAGTGCTACAGAGACAGTTACCAAGATTTTCTTGGTGCCACTGGTGGTTAAGTGGACTTACCTCATGTTTAATTTTTGTATTCTAAGTTTCCTCTTCTACAAAGCGTTGATATAAGTGTTCAGTGTTTAGAACATCAAATTAAGAATTCCAAGCAGAAAGTATTAGAACATAATTAATTTCCTGCTTTCTCCCTTCCCTCCCTCAGCTGTATAATAGTAAAGGCAATACTAGTGTCTTCTAGATGTAATAATAAACAAGTAGTGAGAGTAAGTGAATATAGGAAACATAATGGAAAAATAAGATTGAGATTGGGAACAAACTCAATAGTCTCTAATTACAACTATATTGAATCTTTTAGGAGGTGAGGTAAAGCTTCCAAAACACTGTCTGCAGTTATTTATCAGAATACAGTAAAAACCCCTCAAATTTTAAAGAATATTTAGGTGAAAGTAAAAGAAATATTGTTAGGACTTCCTTCTACAGAGAATTTATAAGATTAAAATAATATATAAAATATCATATTTTTGAAGGTATGATAAGCATTTTTCAAAAAAATGCACTCTGATGACAGTTCAGGAATTAATACTTTGATAACAGCTCAGAGCCTTGCCTGTGCATGGATTTATTTTCAGTATGTGCAAAAACTCCCATGAGCCAAAGACTATTGGATATATTACAATTAGGGCACATAGACCTGAAAGCTGCAAGATAAAGACGAGGGCAAATAAAACTGGAAAAGTGTTGTTTTGAAAGTCTGAAAAGCATAGTTTGAAAATATGCTTGAGTCTGGATATATTAAAAAGAAGCTGAAAACANAGAACAAACCATGAATTTTTGAAAAAATTTGTAGGTAGCCAACAAGAAGAAATGTGCTTCTGTGCCCATGGGTCAGAACAGACCATACTCTGGAAGTAAAGGAAAAAGAACTACTTCAAGGTATATCAGGCATCTCGTTTGGTTTGTCATAAAATCTTCTAGTTGCTGTTTCTGTCTATCAGGTTATTTTATTCATATATGCTTCTATATTTATATAAGTAAATGTATCAAACTTTTGGTCCTCCTCAGTGAGCTCCACCATGTGGCTGTCTCTGTTTCCTTGCACCAAAAATTATCAGGAAACATATGTGATTAATATTACAACAATGAAACTGTTGCTTTCTGCTTTGTCACTTCTCAGGGCTGACAGCTAAACTGTAAATTCCTTCAGTGAGAGGAGGCCCAAAGAGCACAGCTGTGGGAAATACAGAAATACAGAAATAGAGCACCTGAGCCAACCTGGGAGAGCACACAGAGGGGCTGCAGGCCAGTTTGTCCTGTGGAAACAGGGGGCTCTCAGGGGTCTCTGTTGTGGGCAAGCCCGGGCTCACAGGACAGGAGAGGGTCAGTAACACACCACAGCTTCCAGGGGCTGCAAGCTGAGAAGCTTCAGCTCTGTAGGGTGCAAATTCAAGATTGTAAAACCAAGAAATGGAGATCTGGATAAGAGAGAAGAGTGGAGAAATGCACAAGATCCTGGGAGCAAATTTAAACTGCCACAAGATACAGCCTGATACCAAACTAGGGTGGAAATTGTCTGCAAGGTGGCAGAGCGTGGAACTGACACAGGCCCAGGCTGCCTTTTAGGACTTGGAACTCAGTGTAGACCCTCTGAACCTACCTTGGGCAGGTCCAGGTGGGGCTGTCAGGGGCACATCGTGAGATCTGGAGTAGCAGAACTGAAGACACAGACCCTGTGTGGTGAACCCAAAGCTGTGGGAGAAAGTTAGGAGCTAGGAGGAGTTTGGAAACTGCACTGGGATGAGGGTATATTACAATAATAACTTAGGAGCTTCAGATATCACCTTTCTGTAAAAGAAAGCTGAGGAGATACGCACTGTAGGTGATGTGTTACCTTGTGTTTTGGTTTTATGAAAACTTGGATATGCAACTTCTAGGATCAGAGAAGTTTCCTAGGCCAGGCATAACGATGCAGAAATTGTGGTAAAGTAGGAGAACAACCAGAGGGGACAGAGTTCTACAAATTAACTTGGGAGTGGGGAAATAGCAGAAATTAAAACATGAGGCTAGCAGCTAAAGCCAATAGAACATTCTTCTGATTCTTTCTTCTACTCTGATGTAGTTTTGAATTTGTTGCATGAGAAGACCATGCCAGAATCTTCTAAGTAGAAAATGGTAGCAGTTTCTCTGCCTTCTACATTATCATAGTATGTAAAATCCTGGAATTGTTTATGTGGAATATGGTAAAGGTGATTCACAAGATGATGAGAAATTGCCATCAATATATCTTTCATAGTAATGAAATTGCATTGGGTAAATAACTGTACACTCTTTAAAATAGCCAATACATTATATTTTTGCAATTTTTTTAAATTATAAATTTAAAATCTAGGGTTTTCTTTTTTTAGTTCAAAAATAAGAAACATGGAAGTACAAAGTGTTGATGGTGTTGCAATACTGGAAGATTGCATAGGTTTTTCTTTAACAAAAACAATAAGCAGAGTTGAAGAAAAACTAAAGAAAGGAGGCTTACCAGATTGTCCAGATGATGATATTATTCCAAGTGTTGGGAATGACATGGGAGCAGGTAAGTTTCCTTCCATTTTATTCTTACTTCATGACTGTTAGAAATGGATTGTTTTTCTAGGGGGAAAAAAAGAGTTTCTGTGAAAATTACGGGGAAAAATCTAAAGCCCTTGAGTTAAAGGAAAGGGAAAGAAGGTTTTTCCTCTTTCCATAGCCTTAGAGGAAGATCAGGTCACATATCAATGAATAATTATGTGGAAAAGGGAATTTTTATCTTCATTTCCACCTTTGTAGGGAGATATTTGGATGGTTGCATTTGTTGAATAAGTGCATAACATTTGATTCATTTCACTGGGTGAACAAAACGTACATGATGCTAAGCTTGTATTTCCAAAAAGATGAGTTTCAGTCCTGCACACCCCATCTCAAATCCAGGATGTAGAACTAGCAAAGATACAGCTAAGAGTGTACAGTGGCAATCAGAAGTCTGGAACAGCTTCAATTGGAGTCTTCAGATTGAAAACAGAACAATTAAAGGCAATATGAAAGATGTGTAATGAAAACAGTAATGGTGAAGGGAAAGCTGTCTTTCTGTAGTGCAAACACTAGTAAATGCCACGTTAAATTGGATTTAAAGCAAGCTATATGAAGTGTTTCTCTTTCACCTAATGCACAATTAGCCAACTCATTGCCACAGGACACTGTGAATGCCAAACTACTGTATGTCTTCCGCAGAAAATCAGACAACAGTGTAGAAGTACCTGAGAGCTTCAATATGATCTCCATCTCCACAGTCACTAGTTACCAGAAGCTAGAAAGAATATAACAGAAGGAATAAAAGTCAATCTGTATCTTACTATTTCATGGTGTTTTTCATAAATCCTACTTATTACTGGCCTCTGAGGAGTTACAGCTTAAGCTTCAGTAACAGTTCATAGGGGAAGGTGGGTGAAATTAAAAGAATTGCTGTTACAGCACAGGAACACACGTACCCATCCATTCCTTCTCTGCTCCAGATACGCCTCCGCTTTATTCTTTTTCCCCTTATAGCTGCTGTGTATAATGGTTATTCCTGTGTTGCTCAACTTGATCCTCAAACTCTTCCCATGCTTTGTGCCTGTGGAAGTTCAGGGGGAGTTCCATGTGAATGATCTGGGGAATAGGAAGTAAAAGAACAAACTGTCCACACACAGCTTGTTTTATCATAACAGTCCATTTCTTAACTGTCCAAGAGCAGGAAAGTAGTTCATTTGGAAAAAACATCAGACTAAATGGATTTAATTTTGAACAGTGTACTTCAAAAAAGCAGAGACTACTGTGTGGGATGGGTATTCACCTATTACGAGGGCTTTGGATCTGCATTGAATTCCTTGTTGTGCACAGTTTACTTTGGCTGTAACTACACAAGTTGCAGCTACAGATGGACTGCAATGGAGACATGCCCTACAATGTAGTTTTCTTGACTTCAGCTCAAGAAATGCTGTAATGTACAGCCAGGGATGATGCAAGTTTTCAGTAAGTTTCAATTTTGAGAATTATGTGTCTTTTACATTTTAAAGATGTCAAGCTCAGTCATTAAAAAAAATCATCTGTACAAAGCTTTGCCTGAGCATGAGAAACCTGCAACATCTTTTTAGAAATCTGAGCTTTTGTTTGCCTATTTCTCTTTAACAATTACAAACAATGTAGAGTGTTTCTAAAAATAAGAACACGCAAGTGAGTTCTAATATCAGTCTTGCTTCTTTTCTGCATTGAATTGTGAATACTTGTGGATATTTAATGGAACTTTTTATGTTCACAGATGCTCAAATCAGATTTCTTAAGGCAAAGTTACGTGTTACACAGGAAGACCTGGCAAATGTAGTGTTTGAATGCAGGAAAAAGGTAAGAGCTGAATTTTTTTATCTATTGTTAAAGGTTCCCCTTTAACAAATCACAAATGTCTCAACATTTCCTTTTGAAGTATTAAGAGCTGAATTTTTATTTTTTTTAAATATCCTAAAATTTAGAATCAAGGATAGTAATTCCTGTATAAATGTGATCTTGGGCTAAAAGCTTACAAAATACACTTACTGGAAAAGAATTTGAGGCTGGAAAGAACCCCTGGGAATGCAGACATGCCCCAGCTGCAGGAACTCTGGTGCTGCAGAGGGCCCAAACCATCACTGCTGGGAATGGGAGCACTTCCAGAGCCTGAGCACAAGGAGGAGGAAACAGGAGCGGTGAAATACAGATTTTGGTGTACAAAGAGAAGACACGTGGTGTCCAGAGCCAGGTGATGGGATGGCAGGGAATGTGTAGGGCAGAGTGAGAAACAAGAAAGCTTGAGAAATACTTACACAAAAAACTGATGCAGAGGACAATGTTTGGAATGACATTTGGGCAGATCAAGCTGAACTTAAGGCATAGAGAAGCTACACTGATACTTCCCTGTTAGAGTGTACAAGGTGCAGATGGGCACATGGAGCTCAGGGTAAGGCACAGAGATTTCCCAGGTGAGAAGTTTGTATTCTAAGGGGCTGAGAGAGCAGCAGAGAGAGACTTGTTTTCACAGCAGCTCCATTTCGGTGTGTGGCTTGATTTCTTTTTTTGTGAAGAAGTGAAGGGCATAATGTGTGTCTGAAATAACCTACGTCAGTATTCACTTTTAACAGTTGAAAGGTTGTAAAAGAAAAATGCCTTGAATTATAATGCTTAATGTGGGATGTAATTGCCAGTAGGTCATGAATCTAATACGGGATTCACTTCATGTTAAGAGAATCTTAAATTTGAATACTTGATGTACCCTGGATCACTAGCTTGCTTTTAAGTCAAAACCAGATAATCTCCTAAAACATAATGGATTGATCTATCAGTAATTATATTCTTTTCTTTTTCCCATAATTTTTCCTAATGTGTGCATTTAGCTATTCTCACAAAATATCTATGTCCCACTGTTATTCATATTATTCTGTAACACTTTGATATTTGTCAAAACCCTTAGCTATGAGAAATTAAATGTTTTAAATACTGCTACAGAACAGTTTCAACTGAAAGGCTGTAAAAACTAAATGAGAGAAGTGTTACTGTGTTTCGAAGGACTATCCTGGTAAAATAGTGTTATATTTTCTTAGTTGTTGCCATGTAATTTTAAAAACTTATCTCTGTAGTATGTATATTTTTACTGACTTCTATTTACAAGACATTATTACTGCATTATCCTCCTGCTTCCTTCAATAATTTCATTTTTTGTTAATTACTGGCAAACAGGATGATGAAAATCAGAATTTAGAAACTCGGCTTAAGGAGAATGAGGAAGAA
Source organism: Sakesphorus luctuosus (assembly GCA_013396695.1). NCBI lineage: Eukaryota > Metazoa > Chordata > Aves > Passeriformes > Thamnophilidae > Sakesphorus > Sakesphorus luctuosus. The sequence goes on from VWZD01003223.1 coordinate 1,706,633, forward strand.
AACGCCAGACTGCAGCGAACACTCAGCATGCAGCAGGCTCAGACTGAGAAGTACAAAGTGATGTCACAAGAAGCAAACAAAAAAAATGAAGGGTTGCAACAAGAGGTCATTGCACTACAAAAGGTAATGCAGATATTACTCTTATTTATCTAACAAAAGGGAAAATGCCACATCAAGTCACCCTCTGTACCCTCGTTCCACAGATCCATATCCAGTGATCCCAGTAGTGTTTCAATCTCTGTTAATAGTTTTAGAAATTCTATTTTTAAATGTTCTAATTAATTTTTTAAAAGAAGAAATAATATCCTTTGCTAACTACTTTTCTGCTGCTTCTACAATCATATTCTTGTATTTTAAAATTAAATTCCTGTATAAAAGACCCACAAGAGACAAAACAACCTTTTCAGAACTGCTGTCAAATTCAAAAAGGAATCCTGAAAAATACAAGGCAACTTTATTTTTCTGGTTTTAATTATAATTGTTAAAAAATACTTCTGCAATAAGAGCTCTATTGTAAACTGTAGAACCCAGTGAACATTTTTTCAAAAAGCACCTGCAGCTTGTGTTGGTATGTTCTGCAGGTAGAGGAAGGGACGTGTCTTTGTTCCTGAGAAGGGACTGTTGGAAAAGCAGCTCCAGCTTGGATGGCTCCAAGTTCCCGTGGCTGCTGCTGCACCCACACATGCATGTGCTGTCCGTGCCTGGGGCAGCAGATGGTGCACACAGAGCTTTGTTTGTTTGCAACTTAATCTTAAGGGCAGCATGTGTTTTGCTTTAATTACTCAGGGCTAGAGAGGCTGACTTCAAAATCATGCAATACATGCAGTGATTGTGTTAGTACATGTAATACAAGGAAGATATTTCGCTTAAAAATCTGGGGAAACAGCACAACTCAGCCTAACAAAGTCTCATTATACTTCTGTTAAATCCCACTATGCATTTGTGTAGGCATGCTTGTGTCTTAATGCTTTGTAGCTCTGGCATTTTAAAACTAAAATGGCCTTCATAGTCTTTTTGTGCAGATACTTGTAGGGTTTAAGTTCCCTGATGGTGATTCTGTCAGGAAAATGTTTAATAGTACTACTCATCAGCTCACAGCAAACAGGGCTAAGAGATTTACAATGTCATTTAGTCCTTTCTCTTAAAGCGAGACAGGACAGATGATATCCCAACCATCCTGGACATGTTTGTTCAACCTGTACTTAAAGCCTTCTGTGGTGGTAACTCCCACCATGCCCTTAGACACTCTATGCTGATTCTTGCACACATTCAAAAATAGTATTTAGGAACGTTGGGATGAAAAGTTTACTCACTTCTGCTGCAGGTACCACATCCAGAACATGCTCACTTCCCCCTCTTGTCTTCGTTCTGGATTTACCACCCTCAGCTGCTTCAATTATTCCTCAGAGGTTGTGTTTTCTGGAATTCATCAAGGTTGCCAATCAGATCACGAAAAATAGCGGTAGTCCTTTAAAATACTAAGGCAGCAGAAAAGGCAAGTATATGTCATGAGTGCTGCTCTGCTAATTCAGAAGTTACTTGACGTATTTTTTCTGCTACAAGAAATGACCTAACTGCAAAAACCATATCTGTGAAAATAATTTTGCAGTAACTGCTTAATTCTCCTGTGGTCTAAGGAGTCTGAAACCTGTTCTAATTTTTAGGTATGAAGTATTATTCAATACTATATAATTAATGTGGTGTAGATTAATTCTGGACATGTTTAAAAGCAATTTCCTGTGAACACAGGCCTGAACTGGTGCTACTGTGCTGCGAAACTCTGAAGGCTCTTTCAGTCCAGAGAAAGTTTTCTGTATAGTCGAAACAGCACAAATGTAACATCTGATTTTGGGGCTTTTATTGCTTTTGTTGTGATTCCTGTTCCAGCAGAGATGACAGCAGACCTTAGCTGTGATACAAACTTCCCTAAACTTCCTTAGATTACCAACACTTTGTGCAAATTCATTAATCCCTGAGGTGCTTTTTTGTATTTGCCTAGGCAAAGATTCTCCCCTGCTTTTCACAATTTACCTGAAACATGGTAACTACTTTGTTATTTTTACATTTCATTCTTTCGGTGTTTGGTCTCTGTGAACATTTCTGCTGCAACACCCACCTCAGGCAGCAGCTGAATCCTGGTGCTCACAGAAACATCTCTCCTTTTCTTTCCAGCATTCATTTTTCTCTTTTCTATTTAGTTGATACAATAAATGCTATCACCTTTCCTGTCCTTTTTCCACCAGTCCACAAGAACGTTCCTTCCTCTGTGTTCTCTCATTGTTAATTCAGTCCAAGCTATAATGTTAAAAATGGGCCAGGGGACACCAAAGTTGTGCTCTTATTCTCTTTGAGGCTTTGTGCAGGGGGTTTATAATATGCCTCGAAGAAGAGCTTGATGGTAATAAGTGTTCTCTCTCCAGTGTTTTTGGGGAGCACAGGTGTTGCAGAGCTTCCTAAAGACAGAAGTGCTGCATATGCTGCTGCTGGGAAGAGACAGCAGTTTTAAAACACAGTAGTTTGTCCCCAGCTCTCAGAGAAACATTATATGAGAAAATTAATCCTGCTTTTACTTTAAGTATTGAAGAATTGACAGAAACCTTGCCTAGTTACAAAATAAAACACTTATTTCAGCTATTTTTAAGATTAAAAACTTGGGAGTCAAATATATTTAACAATATACCCTCACTGGATCACTTGCAAAAAAATCCTTAATAAGGTATTATATATGACAGTAAATGTCAAAAAGCCCTAAAAGAATTCTTAGAAGTCTTTCATTAAATTATATGATTAGCTGATAAGTAATTTGCATTGCATGCAGACTGTTTTTTTGATCATTATATGCTTGAAAGACTATATTCCAAAGCTCTTCATATTAATGCAGAATAAAATACATAGCACAAAAGTTGACTTGATTCACAGCTCCAGCATCTTGATATAAGACATAGAGGTCAATTAGTATGTATTTCTTGGATAAATCATGAGGAAGTCTGAAGTAACCACCACAGGGCAGGTGTGGAATTGAGAAAACAGAACAATTACTCAGAAATGAGGCAGTCTGAGGGTAAAAGGTTAACAAGGCCCTTCTCTACCTTAATTTGGTTAGAAAAGTCTTTCTGTGCCTGTTACTAAAAATTTGATACTTAAAAAAAAAGTTATTTCTTTTCCATAAAAGATGAGATGTGCTCTTTCTGCCAGGATTGTTTATTTCTCTTTGGCTCTTACCTACATTCCCTAATCCTTGGTCTGGTTGTTCTGTCCCTCAGCCTGGTCTCTCTCATTTCCTCACTTGCAGCACTGGGAGACACTGTCAGCAGAGTCAAGAGGGAACTGCTGTGCTTGGTGGCAGAAACACTCGATGAACTATTTTCTGCCAGATGAAATAGTTATTACCCTCAGCCATCTCCAGTGGGCTGCTTTAACTGCTTGGTGGTAATTGCATGTAGTAATCTCTGGGGAAAAGAGGTAAAAGGAACAGGTGGTGAGAAGCAGCTGGAAACAGGAGCCACCTTCCAAAATCTGACACAAGAGTGGACATAGTGACACTTTTTCTCTTGCTGAGCACACAAGGTTTTTCAGTCAGTTCTGTGGTCTTACATGGTCAGCTCCACAATCATTCCAAGGGAATTTAAAAAAAACATGAGAAAGATCCTTTTTTTCAAGATTTCAAAGGAGAAGGAGATGTTTTAACGGTAGAATTGTCTCTAAGACAGATTTTGTCGGCATACCAAAGAAGTGCACAGACTTTTCAGCTTTCAAGAGGTGAGCCTTGTTGTAAATGTGTTGTTGACATGGGATTCATCCAAAGACCCATTATGCAGGATGTTTGTGTCTATCCTTTGCTCCCAAACCAGGAACTGGAGAACCTAAAGCGTGTTCAAAAGCAGGCCACAGCCACTCAGAGTGCAACAGAGGTTCGCTTGAACAGGGCCCTGGAGGAAGTGGAAAGGTACAAAGTGGAGCTGAATAAACTGAAGCAGAGCAACAAGGTACAGTGGCTTAGGAAAACAATCCCCAATCTGTAATCACTCAGTAATGCTGGAAAGAGACAAAAAGCTTAATCAGCTTTGGAGGCATCCTATAGGCGGTCCCAAAATTACCTTAGAGCAAGTCAGCAAAGGCCTTGACAGGTTCTCTCGGATGACACTACTGCATGCTATGCAGAAGGAAAAATGTACAGGATAAAGTTAAAGCCTTTCTGATTTTCCTTATTTGTGTTTAGAAATAGGGGGAAGCACACAAACACGTCTAATGCATGCACAAGCAAACAATGGCTGTTATCTTTGAGATTTTTGTTTCTTTTTCAAGCTTTGATGGGAGTGTATTTTGATTAATCTCATTTCTTTTCAGAAATGTCATGCATGGCTACTGTTTGTCACCTTCTTATGTAATGCCAGGTTTCACTGGTTAAAGCAACACTTTAATTTCTCCTTTCCTTCCCTTGGCAGGACACAGCAAACCAAGAACTCAAAACAATTGAAGAATTAAAAACAGAAAACAAGAAACTGCAGAAGCAAAAAGGAGAGCTAATTACGGGTTTTAAAAAGCAGTTAAAGTTAATTGATATTTTGAAGAGACAAAAGGTAAGGACCAGAGTACAGGTGTTTCAGTTAACACCCTCCAGCTAAATGTGTGTGTTTTCAAGTAAGGTAATCCTGGAAACTGGAGTCCCAGGACTGGGCAGTTTCAGTGCAGGAGAGCAGCAGCCTCACTTTTACTGGAGCCTGTTGGTAACACTTTGCTTTGTAGCAAAGGCTGGTCTTTTGAACAGACCCCATTCCTAACTGGGAACAGATCCTTTCATGATTAAAGGTTCCTGCTGACTGGGGGTGTTTGTTCAAGAACAAACACTGCAGGTAATAACAGCAAATCCCTTTGCTATGGTGTCAGTAGGACCCATTTTAGCAGGTGAGCTTTTTTCCCTCCCACACATTATTCAGATCAGCAGCTCTGATAGGGTGACCTCTCAGGAGTGAGCTGCTGCCTTTTAGACCTGCATTCATCCTGGGTTCTCAAAAGTGTGTCCCTCTCCATCAGCATTCTGAGGTGTTCTGTACATGTACAGCTGTGTCCAGGTGCAGATGTCCTTGTGTGTCAGACAAAAAAGAAAAAGACAGAGTACTTATCCTAGATGTGAATTTACTCAGCTGAAAGAGGGGAGTTGAGCTCCATCCTTTGGTAATTCCTGGAATATCCTACATACTTTGATTCACACACAATGCAGTAACATCACTTTGGCTGCATGGGTGTTCCATCCACACTGCCCTTGCAGCCTTACTCTGAAAGCGATTTGATTCTACATTCATTTCACATCTCCCTCCATTCCTCTCCCTCAGGGTATGAAAGGGCTGGCAGAGGCCACTGCCTTGGAGTGTTTTAGCAGCTGAAGCTGAGACTGAAGAGAGGAGAGGGGGTACAGTAGGTGTAGCCAATTCATGGGGAACAATCAGCAATACAACTTTCATAGCAAGCTGTTACAGTCAGAAGTACATTAATACTTCACTGATAGAAAACAGCTAAAAGCATATTTAACTATCATATTTGATAAAGCTATATTTGATGTTCCTAAAAGGAGGGGTTTTAATCAAAAAGAAAAACCTCTGACATTGCAGAGTGGGTAAATATATTTCTCAAAATGTATTTTCAGCATAAACCTGTCAAATGAGCTTTGATGGTACAAATTGAAAGAAATTGTGAATTTACATGAAAGGAAATTAAAGTGAGAGGACTGTACACTAAGAGCTGTTGCCCGAATCAAACAATTTTCCACTTACTAGTTCTACCACACCTTTAACTTATAAATACTTGGGATGTGTGCAATCATTTGTATCAGTTTCCCTTCTGAGGCTGGATGAGACAGAGCTCCAGGCTGCAGAGCTGCCTGCACAGGATCTGAACACCACAGAGTGGGGCACCTCCAAATCCTACTCGGCTGAATTCCATGTCATTCATTTGGGGATGGAGTCAATGCACTTCTTGCACTCTCAAGCCAAAGCTGCAAGAAGAGCTAAAGCAAGAAATGTATGGTGGCTTTTTGAGCAGAACCCCCTTTAGGAAGGGCCGGCCTTAGAGATAAGAAAATAGAACATTTTATTTACCCTTTAAGCACTGCAGTGATCACCAGACACTTTCAAAGCTCTTGAGCCCCTAGAGGAAGAACAGTTCTGTATGAAGTGGCAAGTCCAGGGAACAAAATACACACACTTATCCTAAGAACTGGGAGTTGCAATATGGAAATACACCCTTGAATCTGGAATACCTGCCCAACACAGGGCAAAGGAGGACAGGGAACTGGAAGAAGAGGAAGTGGGGCTGCTCATGGATTTCCAGTGCGAGAGGATTTTTATGGCACTAACAGGATGCTGAGGAGATCCTGGGGATTCACTGAACAGCAGCAGGGCTGGCTTAGCTCTCAGGTTTGAGACTGAAAACTATACAGCATTCACTCAACATATGCTCTATACATGAGACAGCTCCTTATCCCCTTGAATGTGAATTCACTGAAATGGGTGTCACAGGGAAGAATTTCTGTTTGACTGAGAACCAAACCCATAGGCTCAAATATCACAACACTGCACTAAATATATTTTTAAACAATTACAAATGCTGGATCAGAATTCTCTTACAAAAAAAGTCATTTACTCACAGAAGAGGGATGCTGTTAGTTGTCCTTTCCACACAGACTGTGACTGGAAGAACCTGAAAGAGAGCAGGGCTGCCCCTTGCAGCTTCTGGCAGGAGCACCAGGAAGGGGCAGCCAAAGCTCACACGTGCTCAGTATTCATCATCAAGGGAAGGACTGCAAGTCTGCTTCACACAGGCCTTTTGTTGAATGAATGAGGAAAACCTGATTTGGGCTACTTGTGTAGTATTTGTGTGGCAGGTTCAGATGCACAGAGCAGAGAGAGCACGAAGAATGATAGAGGGAAAAAATTCCCCAGAGATATGACTTATCAGGACTGGGATGATTTGGTTTGTAATGCCTTTAATGCTACTAAGTTGTGTGTTGATCAGCTTGAAAGAATGTGGGACCAGTTTTCTCAAGTGTTCTTCAGAGGCCACAGGAGTTGTCAGATTTTCAGAAATTTCCATGCCTCATTAAAACAGAGCTATGTTTAAAGCAATATAAGGAACTAGGAAAAGCTCTCAGTCCCATTTTACTAAAGCTGACCTTACAATGTTTAGCATAAAATTTATCACAGCCCTACACTATAAAGTTTTGCAGAAAAATATGAGTAACAGCTTCAGCTAGAACCAGTGAACAACTATCAGACCACAGGACAAGAAAAAAAAATTGAATAACAGATTTGAAGCCCCTTTCAGCTATCCCAGTTACTCAGGATTTTGTACTGGTTATTAACACTTTTTACCTTCTGCTCCT
>VWZD01003224.1:0-57546 GCA_013396695.1 Sakesphorus luctuosus
CCGTGCCGGGCGGGCCTTTGTCCGCTTGGGGTCGGCCCTGCCCGGGCAGCGCCGCGACCTCTCCTCCCTGGGAGGGACGGAGCCCGTGCCCGAGCCCTCCCTGCCCGGGGAACGGGCGGCGCTCGGCTGGGAAAGTTTGGAGCGGCTTCCCCGGCGGTGCGGGCGAGGGCGGGCGCCCGTCCCTCCCTCCGCGCCCGGCCCGGCGGCGGCGCAGCCCAGCGGGGAAAGTGCCTTCTGCGGGGAGCAGGCGCTGGAGTTACAGCAAGGGGAACGTACGGAGTGAGGCAGTGCAGGAACTTCAATACCCAGGGGTTTGACTTGCACATGTGTGCAGAAAGTGACCGCCGAGAGCGGGCTATGTGCAGTTTGAATGGCCTATGATCGCAGTGCATCGTTTTGACCGCTCGGTGCGGTCAAGTTTGTGTGTTTTCTGCTCGAAGATGGCTCTGAGCCTCTGTAGCTTGGTATAAGTTTGTGTCGGGATGAAAGTGGGAAAGTGAGGCCTCTGTATGCCATGTTTCACGTGGAGATTTCTGAAATAACTTACAACAGTAGGAGCGCAGTGTTTTGTCTCCTGACATCGCCTTGATATACTGGTGGTTCAAAGGAAATATGAAGTGATGGGAAATTCTTTCTGACTCACTGGTTAGCCCATGTCAGATGTCTTTGTCTTATGGAATAAGTGTCTGCTGCCTGTTAGACTCATCAGGTAGTCTTTGTGACTATGAAAAAAGTTGAACAATTCTTGGTTTCTTCTGCATTTATCCTTGATATAATACAACAGCCCATTCATGCCAACACATGTGCACATACCTATTGGGTGAAAATGTTGATTTTTATGATGGATTTGCCATTGGTGCTACAGATACAGATTCATGCCAAGATACACAAACCTTCAGGAGTAAGGATTGTCTCCATTCAAGTTAGTAGAACCACTCATGGCTAATGCTGCTTGTGTGCTGAAGGGTTGAAATGGAGCAGGACTTTACATATAGGAAAACAGATTTAGATAATATGTTTTCCTGGCAAATTAGTAATTCCATAGGTGATGGTGGCAGATTGAGGGAAAATGAAGAAGTATTGTGCCACTAGAAACATGTAAATTAGACTAAATTAAACAAGACTTTAAAAGTAGTGAAGACATTCATGGTCCACATCCATCCCAGTGATGAAACTGATGATTCATTCCTCTGTCACAAAAAGTATTACTTGCCTCCGGCAAATGATTAAGTAGCATTTTGCAAGCCTGCCTAAGGCTATATTTATAAGGGTTGCAAAAACAGTAAGCCATTGGCAACAGGTTGGCAAGACGAGACAAGTTTAGGATGTGAACACAACCTTCAACTTTTGTCCCTTTCGAAGATGTTTCAGCTGAAAGGTGCAAAGCTGACGGGCATGCAGAATTAAATCTTACCTTAATCAGAGTTGGAGCTGGTAAGTGCTGTAGCTGTTTGCCAGCCAGATGATAAATGAAACAGATTTATTTGAAAATGAAATGTCAGCAGCTAAACTCTACTGTTCTTTGTGTGTGCAGCCAGGGAGCTTATTCTGCTCTGTTCATTTGGTCATCTGATCTGTGCTGTGCCATGCCATGTTCCCAGTATTGCCCACCCTTGTTAAGGACTGAATTGGAGAGATGCTCATTTCTCTAGAATACACATGAATTTTTGATGTAAGTGCAGAATTCTAATGTTTTGTCTTAAGTTTTAACTGACTCCAGTGGTTAGTCTTCTACCACTTCCTTTGGGAAGTGATTCCCAAAGCTGAAAACAAACTGTCCGGAAACTTTTCCTGCTGTTCTTTCTTCCTTAGTCATTTCATTCCACTGCTCTTAACCATCCTCTCTATACCTCTCTTAGGGTAGCCTTGCCATGGTATGGATTTGAAAAAAGCTTATTTGCAATAGGAGCAGCTCAGGAAGTAGATAACTTGGGTGGCAGAAAGGCAAACTTGGGGAGAGCCGTGCCCATGGGATAAACACGTGTTACGGTCTCCTGTGCCCTGGATATAATTCCCTTGCTGCTGCTGGTATGAGTGCTCTTTAGCTGTTTGTAAATAGTAGTCATGCCTACCTTTCCACCCAGTCTTGATTTAGTTGAGTGATGTGATGCACACTTAGCTTGTGGTTCTCCCAGCCTCTCATCAGCGTGTACAGGCTTCCTGGCTGGCTGTGGTTCTTAGTGACTTGGCCTTCAGAAAGCAGCTACTGCAATTGCGGCAGGACTGCAGCTAAACAGGCTGTTAAGCACCTCCTCTTGTTGGGACCGTTTTTGTAAGCCATCACCAAAGGCTGTAGTTCTGGAACAGATTCCATCCCCTCTTTCTTTCCTTCTAGTGGACACACATGCTGAGTTCCTGCTGTTCTCTCCTCCTCGCTGTCCAGGGGCCTCGGATTTCTGGGGGCGGACCTGCCTGTGATCCTGGTGCAGCCTTTGCTCATGCAGGGAGTAGATGCTGAGCTGTGGTACCTTCTGGTCTCTGGTGGTTGCACCCATCACACGGTGCAGGGCAGTGGGTTTTGAGCAGGGGGAGGCCGGATGGACCTTTGCTGGCCATTGGTATGCCTGACCCTCCTCTTCCTCCTCACTCCTTTCCAAATTCATTTTGTACCCCTTTCTGTTAAGAGAGACCATTATAATGAGTGAGCCATTGGAAAAATGAAGTTCAAGCAGACAGGGATTTTCCTAATCAGTATTAATAACTAGCTTTAAGATTGCTCATGCCACCTCACGTGGCACTTTGAAGAGATACTGACTAAACAGAGCCGAAAAACCAGAATCCAGACTGCATAGTAGTGGAGCCTATTCTGCATCACTTGCTCTTCTAGAACTTCAAGTGATTTATTTTTTTCCAACCTTTTTTTTAGAATGGCCAATCCCCTTGGCATCCTTTTAATTCTTAGGAGCTGCAGTCAGCCTTCTGAGAGGGAATCCTTGTTGGGAGTGCCTTTTTTTTTCTTTTTTTTTCCCTTTTCCTTTTAAGCTTCTCAGGATCTATTGGTAGAGCTCATAAAGCAATTACATAAATTAAATAAATTTTTAAAATGTAATTAAGGCATTATGTAGTTAGATTTATTTTCAAAGTGTCATTTAAAAGTACTTGCCAATATGTGTACTATTCCCCTATGACTAGATTTTTAAGTCATCTGCTATATTCTGTGCACTGTAGAAAGTTTCCTGTTTCCCACCAGCAGAAAACTCAGAGTTAAGTCTGTGTTTTCCTACCTCTCATCTACCGTCTGTTTTTATATTGCTGATTCTACAAATTGTTGCTGCTCGCTCTACTTGCCTTGCTTTGAGGCCATGTGCTAGTACCAGCATTCTCACTGGCAGTTCTAACATTGCTGCTTAGGGCACTCAGGCTTTTTCAGGCTGCTGTTCTGCTGTGTGTGTGTGTGGATGTTTTTTAGACGAACATGTGCATCTCAAAGCTTTACACAAAAATGAGTTTTTGGTGTCAGGGAGAGGACGTCTGTTTGCTTTTCAAGAGGGAGTGTCACAGATTCATGAACAAATTATTATACATGAACACGTTCTGCAGCTCTCTCTCTCCTGGACAGATATTGGCAATATCTCAGTCTGATTTAATGCTTTTGTGTCAAAAAATTGGAATTTGTTGATTAGCTCATGCTGAAGAGTATTGTCATTTATGGTGGCCAACACCTTCTCCTTTTTTCCGTATAGTTCCTCCTTGCTCCTGTGCTCTGTGGTGTATTCTGTTGGCAGCTTTCTGAGAGCGATGATGGTACTTGTCATGGGGTAACCACAGTTAGACCACAATATTGACCAATATCTGTCGGTTGTTGTGGTTATGGAGTTTCTGGGGTAGCCTACAAAGCCATTTTTGTATTTACCCACAAATGGGAAGAAAAATTCTACTTCTTTTTTTTCTTTTCTAATTTGTCCTCCCTATGTGTGTTGCAGTAACCTGAACTTCTACTACTGTAAGTCAGAATAGATTTATGACTGTTCTCTAAACACTTTGTCTTTCCCACCATTTGGATTATTAGTGTAAGTACCAGTGAAAAGTATATTCATCTTCATTGTAAGAAATTGTCATATGCTTTAGCTGTGTGAGTTTCTGGCCCAATTTAAGATATTTGCAGACTTGCTGAATAGCTCCTGTTGGGAATGCCACACAGAAAATGAAATTTCTGACTTCTGTGAGTGGCTCTGGGCACCTGATCCATCTCTAAATAGTATGGTTGTCTTTTTCAGTACTAAGGGTGCTCTCTTTAGCAGAATGTTGTTATTAAAGATCCTGAATTTTTGTAATAACCATCCTCTCTTACTTTTCTATTCTTAGACAAATCAGAGCTTCCTAGGCTATCACATTGTCCCATTAACAGATTGAAGATGTTCAGAGAGATGGTAAAGTCACTAATCTAGTACAAAATTTGCACATAACCAAGCACATGGTAGAGGCATTAGCCTGATGAGACTATAATATTAATGTTTTCTTTTGGAAAAGATAATAGAGTTCTTACCTGGCCTGTAATCCTCTATGGGATGTCACTGAGCAAAGGCTCTTAACTGTATTAGTAAATTTTTTTTTTGGCTATATCTTTCTCATTTCTCTTTACAGTCAGATGCAAAATGTGTTATGAAACATGCTTTCTGTCTCAAAAGCAGTTTCATGTGCTTTTTTTCTTTTCCAACAGCAGCAGCAAAATACCATTAGTATTCTTGTGGTTTTTATTGGACGGGGATGTTTTGAGTAACAAAGCTGAGGCTGGAATCTTAAGTTTGCTGTTGCTAGTAAGAGCTAGGAAGATATTGATGTTTCCTCACCATCCTTTTCATTCCTTTATTTCTACCACAGAAAAACATTTTGGGTATCCGATAAATTAATGCAGTTCTGATGTTCAGCCAATAAATCATTCATTTTCTGTTTATAGTTGCCTTCTCTAAAATTCTAATCTGCAAGGCCATGTTTAGGTGCAGATTCATCTTAAAATGCTCATAAACTGTAACATATACAATATCTAATTGCCAGTATTTTCTTCCTTAAATTATTGGCATAATATTCGTAGTTCACTTAGACTGATTGTTGTTTTGTACAAGATCACTTACTTAAGCTTAGCTTAGTCCTCATTCTGACTCAGCTTAGTTTTAAGTTCTGTTCTTGGTACATTCTGGTGCATAAACAGGAAGGAGGGCTGTTGTTTATATAAATTCTTGTTGGTTTAAACTATAAATTTGTGTGTAGTATTTGCACTACATAGAAGTACTTACATGTAGTTTATTTTTGGGTGTAGCTTTTAACAAATAATTTTTTTGCCTTTATAGATGTGCAAGTAAAAGCACTTTTGATGTGGAAGCTGAACGGAAAAAGAGAAAGCTTTCTTCTTTTCTCATCCTTTGCGGTAGAATGAAAAACAGTAATTGTATATTGGGCTGAACTGAAACACTGAACTTAACCCTCATTCAAAGATGACTGATTTGTGGTTATTTAAAAGAGAAGAAAATTAATTGTATTAGATTAATTTAGGAGTCAGTATTTCACTTAGGAAATGGTGATAAGGTGTGTCAAAGGTTGTATCTGGATATTAATGTTTACTTCATCCCCGTTTGAAAAACAGACCTAAGACTGGGACATTTAATTTGGCATAATCTTGACGCTGAAGTAATCATTGAAATAAGGATGAGGAGGCCATTCTGCAAAGGAAAAAGGAGCATAAGCTGTCATTCTAGGGTTTCTTAATTTTCTTTGGTGGAATTGTAGTTTAGTGTGTCTTAACATGAAGCTGCCCTTGGGCACTGGCACCGAGAGCTGAGAGTCATGTCAGTCTCTTGTGCAGCTGCTACAAAACCGTGTGGTCTGTCCTCACCTGCTCTGGGTCTTTGCAGACCGGTAGGACCTGGTGGGAGTGATCTGCCATAGAGCAGATGACCACAGGGTGCTCTCCCAACGAGTGGTGGGATAACAGGAGTGTCAGGAGCATACTGGGGACTGTAGGAGGTCATTTGAAGGACCTGGTATTCCAGTAGCTTGGCCAGCATCCTCTGCAAGTTCAGCTGCGTAAGTATTAAATTGGGCAACATCCAAGTTCTGCCTAGACCCTCAGCTGTCTGGTTTTCCAGATCTTGTGTAAAAGAGGGTTTGTGTGAAGATGAGTACAGCTAAAAGGGAAGCCTATTTCTGAAGTGGGGATAAATAAGAAAGAACATGATCTTTTTGATGTTACATAAAAAGCAGTCTCCCAGCTATCAAAAGGTGATACATTTTAGTAGTTGGCTATCATTAAACTTGGATTAAATTTTGCATCAGGATGACTTCTCATACTATTAGCAAATCTTTGATAGTGGAGTGGCTGAAGACTGTGCTTGTCCAGTCAGCAAGTGAAATGCTCCCTCTTCTGATAATGAAAAGGAGTAATGAGTAAATCTTTGCTAGCATCATCCACAAGGTTGGCTGGGGTAAGCAAGGTTGATGTGCTGCCAGTGTGTTCTGGCTGGGTTTTTTTCTTATTACACTGATACTTAATTTTCTTGTGCATTAGGAAATTGATTTTAGTGGGCATGGTGTAACGTCAGGAGTTACCTTTGTCAGGAGGTTCCTTTTGTGATCTCACAAGGGTGTATTTAGTGTATGTTACTCTGCTCACTTTCTGGTGCTGGCTAAAGATTGTTCCAATGCTGAAAGGCATACCATGGCCCATCTGCACAAAATACAAGGCTTTACAGTTCTTGAATTGAGTTTGCTGGGTTTATGTCATAACAGATGAAAAATCTGTCTTTCAGTTGTGTGTGAATATAACCCATGTGCATTTCGAAAACATCTATAAGTGCAACAGTTTAGAAGATAACATTTATTCTTTGCTTTTACAGTGCAGTTCAAAAGTGGGGAATATTTTTTGTGTTGTTTTTGTCACTTCTATGCAAATACAAACCTGTAGGGAAAATTAATGTTCAAGAATTTCAATGTAATTTTTCCTGGGTGTGGACCTAAGCATGAAAAAGGAAACAGCAAATTTCCTTTTTTGGAAAAACATACTGTGCATATAGGCTATACGTCGTTTAAAATGTGCAATAAAATCGATAAACAGTGATAAACATTTTTTTTCTGTGTATGTGTTATCTCCATCCATTACAGATGTTGTTTATATAACTTTTCAAGTGCTAGACTAAAATGTTACGTAGCCATGTTGCAGATATGTCCAGTTTCAGTGAAAAACTCAAGGAGTAACTCTACTGTGTAAGATTGATGCCAACCTTTTTACCACTGCCAGCTGACCAATCTGGAGAGTGTTTAGATAGTAATAAAAGAGCTTGTACAGATACTGCATCTTTTTGGTGCATAATTCCCTGTGCAATTTCATTTTCTAAATGAATAATGTCCATATTTAATATGATTAACATTTGCTTGTAGCTGGAAGCAATTTTAGTACTATGTCTCTGTTTAAAAAAAAGAGCTCACTCATTAGTGATAACTCAAAACTGCAGTAGACAAGTGGTTTTCAAATTTACCTGAATTTCATATTTCATGAAATGCTCCAGTGGCCTTTGAACCATGAATTCTACTGAAAATGTATTTTGTTTTTGTAGAAATCTGGCTCTGCAGTTATGTATACCAATGTATGTCTTAACTGAACCTCCTGCCTGTAGCTGTGCAGTGTTGCCATCCTCCTTGCACTAGCGATGGAAGTCACAAGGCATTGAAATAACTGCCCTGCTTGAAAAATAGCTTGGCAAAGAATTAATTTTCACCTAGATCAGCTGTTTCAGCAAGGCAGCCACGTGCATTACAAGGGACCTGCTTCAGGCCCAGAGGAGAAACAGGAAAATGTGCAGCTCATAGTGAGAGAGTGTGGCACTGTGGTAGTCCAGAGATCAGTGGTCATAAACTGCTGCCGAACCTCACAGCATCTGCTCATGCCAGTTTCAGTGCTCTTCTGAGTTGAGTAATCCATCTTAGCTTGCTAGATCAGGTGAGAAATAACTCAGCAAAGAGTTATTGCTCAGCTTGTTCCATTGCTTCAGTTTAGAGGTGAAAGTATCAGCCGCAGTTGGCACCAGAGAGATGAAGGGTGCGAAGTGGGGAATTTTGGGCCCTGGAGAAGTTGAGCAGTCTCCTCTGTTCAGTAGTGGCAAACTGGTAGATCTTCTTGGCCACTTGGAGAAACCTTATCTTTTATTATCTTTTGCAGCGCTCTTAGAAGCAGCCTGTGGACTCCAGGCTTAAAAACCTACTCTGAAAAGAAGCAGAAGTGTATGAATAGGCAGATTGTTCAGACCAGGACTGCTTTCTATAAAGTACTTTGTGATATGCCTGTTTGGGGGCGGATTTTAAGTCTTTTAAGGTTGAAGTTACTTTTTCCTGAGATTGGTAAGCTTTTTGCAAGTGCTCAAACTTCAAAATTAAAATCTGGATGAAGTCTACTGTTTGTTTCACTATGTGCTTCTGCCTAGGCGGTTGTCGTTGAATGAATAATCACGATGAGTTATCTATGTCAAAATATATAAGATACATATGGACAATTAGAGAGAGAATTAAGTATTAAAAATCTCATAGGTAGACACAGATTTAGAAGGCTGTCTCTGTAGTTTTGTGGGGTGACCAGGTTTTGTTATTTCTGTATGTTCATTTTTTTGGACACTTATCCGATATTAAAAGAATGTTGAGGATAAGAGTTGTTTCAGTGCAAGTTGCATTCTAAATTGTGTTTAAGTAGTGACTATATTGTGGATAGTGAATATTTTTAAAAACTTGCAGTTGAATATTTGGGTACTATCTGTAAACGTTATTCTGTGTACTTGCTATACAAATGCTGAATTAAAATACAAACAAACAACAACAAAATAAAAACCTTTGGTACTTTGTTCTTTGCTTAACTTTTTTTTCCCAACTAATTTATTTTAATAACCTGTAAAAATAAAATCAGAATAGTTCCTCAGCTGGCTGGTTATAGAGTGTTCATAAGCAATTCATCCAAGGTCAAAAGAGCAGAAAGGTTGGCCCGTGACACCCTGAATTTAGGCTAGTTTAGCAGCAAAGAGCCCGGTGTAATTTTGAAGAGCAGTCAGTGTGAGACCCACCTGCCCCTTCAGAGATGCTGTTTCCTCAGCATCCTCCATCCATGTGCAGGTTTGGGTTTTGCTGACGCTTGCAGAAAGTGGATTTTGACATGGAAGGAAAAGGGATGACTCAAGGTCCAAGCTGAGCTGACTCGGGATAGCGGTGGGGGACTGGGAGTACAGGGTCAGAGGTTGCTTTTTTGAAGGTGCTGTAGCACTGCTGTCCTTTCAGCAGCAGTTCGCTTTCATCTTGGGTTTGGTTGCTGAAACTGTAACCCTGAGAGTTAATGATGGCTCCTGGTGGGTGGACACTGCCCTGTAACAACGGGCAGGTTTCGACTGCGTTCGCTCCTCTCTGCGGTGTGCCAGCCTCTGGCTTCCTACAGTACCTGCAGCAACAACCGGCCAGACATTTGCAACTGTGTGCCTGTAAAGAAACAGATGAGCAAGACAACGTATTAACCGAAATTCTCTAGATTTTTACTTAGGAACATTCCAGCCTCTGTTCTGCTTTTTCTTTAAAAGAAAAGCTTAAGTTAAAATAAGTTTAGCCAGATGTTGTGATAGTCGTGGAGGCAGTGCAGCCTCAGGAGCATCAGTTACAGTCAGCTGTGTAAGAGCTATATTTATATGCTTAACTAAACTTTTCATTTCCCCCTGTGTGGATAAACGTGAGGTTTAAGTTGCACAAAATTAAATAGCCTCTTTATGGGAGTAGTAAGTGGTGCAGAGTGTGCGGGAATTTAATACTACCACAAGGAACAGACACCCGTGTTTTCTACTAGAATGGCTTAAATCATTATGTGGCCTTCCTAATTGTAATCTGTCTGTGATGGAAATGCTCAACTTAGCCAAAAAGTCTTGTAGACTGGCAAGACCTATGTAAACATTCAATTCACTCTTTTTCTCACCAAAAAGAAAAAAAAGATGCCACATTTAAGCAGGCGAAGGAATTAATTTATTGTAGCAAAACCAACTGATGGTTCTAACAACTCCTGAAAAGTAATGAAACAACAGAGATTATTTTTTTCTCTGTTTTAATCACAGTTGTATAAAGAAGTGCTTCTAATAATCCTGAAATATTTGTTATGGAAAAATGCTACGGATAACTGAGATTGGGTATAATGATAATTCTTACAAATTAGTGGAGACAACGTGCTTTGAGCCAGTAAAGCTGTGATGTACTCGGACAATTAGAAACTTCTGTTGGAAAGAGTATGAAAAGTAGGTATTTTTGTTAGTGACAGCATTAAGGAGAAAACAATTACATGTTTTTGTTATTGACACATACTCATTGTATATTTATCTTTAAAGAGGAAGCTTTTTAGGTGTGCAAGTACAGAAGTGCTGTAGATGCAGAAAACACTTTCAACCACAGTATCGGTACCCATGGGCTTGGCGTGTTAGTGGTTTAGTCTTGGAGAGGTACTGCCTTTGCAGGGTGCTTGCATGCCACAATAAGCAGCATATGAGCAGGTTTGATTATTTTGTCCTTGCTTAAAATTCATAGAGCTTCATAACCTCTTTGTAGGAATGTCTGCTTTCTGTGGGCAGGATGCACTGACACAGGATTTCATAAGCACAATAGTTTGAGAAGTGTAGTTACAAACTGGATTTTCAGAAAAAGATATAAATGTTTTAGTTTGAACTGGGTATAAGCCATAGGTAACCAGCAGTTAAAGCACACTGCTCTTTTAATTAGATGTAGCTGCAGGCCTTGAGTGCTCTGCTGGAGAACATGCAGAGTTGTATTTCTCTCCTAATTTAATGATGAGCATTAAGCCCAGTTTGTTAGTCTAGTTTTACAAAATAGGATTGTCAGAGTTTAAGCTGTAAATTGCAGTCTGTAGAGAACTGCCTGGTAAAAATACTTATATAAACCTATATGGGAAAAAGAACATTTTTCTTATGAGGAAGAGCATCTCACTTTTCTCTTTAACCAGTTTCCTCTATGTGGTGATCGTACACGGGTTGTTTGTTCACATGAGCTGTGTCAAAGTACAACCTGCCTTTCCAGCATCAAGATATTTGCAAAGCAACTCCTAAACTGTGGAATCTAGGCTTCAAATTTTGATTCAACAGGCCAAGAAAATGTTAAGTAGATAGTCTCTCTGTGTTAGGACCAAGCCAGGGACAAGGATGGATAATACAGCAAAGTGGTGTTCTTAAATTAATAGTTATTTATGGTATGATAGTGCTAAGGAGTCTAATCATGAATTACAAACTGTCTGTGCAGAGCAGTCTGTAAATACACTTTTGAAATAAGGTCCCTCCTTCAAAAGTGGTGCTGACTAACCAATGTTAGTCCTGCCTGCACCACAGTGCTCTCTCTCCAACAGGCATGAGAACAAAGGGAAGAGATCAAGGTTGCACTTGGGGTTTGCTGACTAGATAGCTGAAGGCCCTTTGTCAATAGCAGTATCTTCATGTCATCCCTGGGCATGTTTTTCTCTTTTTTTTACCTTTTGTCACCATTGTCAGCATGTCTGGACACATGTGGCTTCTGAAATAGAAATATGAAAAGACAAATCACAGTGTTGTTCTTGGGGCTGTCCAGTGCAGGGTGAGAAGCTGTACTTTGGTGGTCCCTGTGGGTTCATTCCAACTCAGAATATTCTGTAAATAAATTGAGTGCATTTAGCAGTACTGGTATTCTTCATAAGTTGCTATGGAACTTGTGTTTGCTTGTGATGAGTATTATCTACGTTTGCAGGATTGCCAGAGTTTGTCATTAAGTGAAATTATCAAGGGATTTTGCTAATAAAAGTAGTTGCAGAAATACAATTAAACACACACTGAAATACAATTAAATAAAACATGGTATGTAATCTATCCTACTTTAATAGGTTTACTATGTTCCATAGCAGTCTTTATTCCATAGGTATCTCCTGGCTTTCCAGAAGCTCCCTGACTGCCTTTGGTTCTTTGTTGGAGGACAGGCATTCACTTTAACTTCTTTAAGTCCCTGGAGAAGTTCATATATCAGATTGGTCAGGTCTGTGAGTAGAGAGGGATTTCAGCTCTTTGTGTGCTAATCAGGGTGATCATCACCGGTACAGGAGGTTTGCAGACAAGACTTTTTTGTGTCTAAGTGTGAACATACACCTGTTTCCCTTCAATTTCCTGAGGCTTAGGGCATTTGATGAGCTAAAAAAATAAAGTTCATACTCCAAATCATGATCCCGAGACTCTTTTTGGTTTTATCCATGGACAATATGCTGTAAATCTGTCTATATTACAGGGAACAGAATCTGGAACCCCACTAATATCTTTCTTCCACCTCCTGCCATGTGAGTGCTTCAGCAGATACACAAGAGACAAAACTATCAGCTTGTCTTCTGTTTCTGTGCCTTTTGTTCTGTGTAGCAGTTTTGGTTTAATAAAAGCAGTGAAGAGTGCTCTTTCTAGTGTATCCTGCAGGATGATAGAGCATTCCCAGGGTACAGGTATGCAAATCCTTTGGGGCTGAGGAGGGACTGGAGCCCAGTTCTTTTACTCCCTGTGTATGCCTCAGTATTGTAAAATACCGGATCCATTTCCACATTCTGTTGTGCAAACTATGTATCAACTGGATCTACCACTTTTTATCTTAAGGTGGAGAGACATCAGATAACAGAAGACTTTGTCATCTGCAGTTGCTCTGAAATCAGTACCTGTTTTTTTTCTGATTTAGAGGTAATTTATGCCTTCATCAAGAAAAATCTCCTTCCCCACCCCCATTCCCCGCAGCCGGGCACCTAACTTGGGCAGATTTGTTTCCACTCAGTGATTCAAATCAAGACCAAAAAGTACTTCTCATAAAAGTACGCAATTGCTTTTCATTGCACTATTTAGAGCTGCCAGTAAGTTGAGAGCTCCTGTGAAATCCAGAAAACAGTATCAGTAAATCCTATATAAAAGCAGTAATATGGTCAAACAATGTGAGTGCTTGTGAAGTTAGCGGTTCTGTCTGGAAGCAGCTGTGTCCTATATAAACTAACAAACCCCCATACTCTGGGGACACAAGCTGATACCATGAACAGCCTTCCAGAGCTGTTCTCATGAGCTGTGGCCTCAGCCCTCTCGTACTTGTACATGAGCACTGTCATGTACAAAGTTGAGAAGAGTCTGTGTGACACAGGTGCCCATGTTGGGATGTCAGCAAGAGCCACAAGTCTGTTTCAGAATCTAACACTGATTTTTTTCCCACTGAATCCAGTCTTTTTTGGTGGATTTTAAGTTACTTGATTTCCTGAGAATTTTTTTTTAGCTGTATGAATAAACTATGTGTTGTAGTATAACTGATAGTATTAACAAACCAGTTGTGTTACTCTGTATGTTTGTCTACCTAAATGAGCATGGGAGCAGGACATAGTAGTTTCCATGCCAAACTTGAAGAATTGTGATGTTTTCTTGTGAATCAGGAAAGCAATGCTTCAGGGGAATCTTGAGAATTAACTAGTGGCATATGCAAATTGCAGCAGATAAACTTAGGTAACTAAAATGGAGGAGCTGGTCTCCCAAACCTGAGCAGAAAGTCAGTTTTCTGTAGATTTTAACTTTTGTAATTAAAACTTAAGTCCTAGCTGCTTTATTGTTTATTATTTTGATATATGATGTCGTACTAAAGCAGAGTGATTATGGTAGCACTATGCTTGTTTTATTCCATTGACTTAGAGGTTATAACTGACAAAGAGAAATTAAATCCAACATGAAATACTGTTGTTTCTTTTATGCTGTAGCGTCACGGTAGTTGAAGTAGTTATGACTTAAAGCTTTCTCAGGAAACATTTTGAATAAGCAGTCTTGATGTGCTGCATTTCTTGTGTAGAAGCTATTTCAGTGCTAAAGATTTTTTTATTTTGCTCTTTATTCTGGGTTAACATCCCATTCTTTCCATATTACTGCAAGCAGTTCAAAACCTGCTGCGTTGACATCTGTGCAGTTGGCAAGGAGAGAAGAACATTGTTGTCTTGATGAGCCTTGCTGTTGGTAGGCTGGTAGATAGGCTGTTGAAGGAAGGCTTACTCATAGCATTCCTACTTGGATTGAGATGCTGCAAAGCCCTGCTCTTGAGGCTGGACTTTAGTTGTCCATCTTGACTATTCCCATCAAGTTCATTTTTCTTCAGTGAGGTTAAACTGCCAGTTCATCCCTGATGATGCAAGGTGAGGTCAGGAGCTGGGCCCCTGTGAAGGGCAGTCATCATAGGGCTGCTCCACATACAGGGGACAAATAGTTAAGTAGGCTGAGTTAAGGTTTTGGTTCTCTTAATTAAAGTTTCTGCCAATTCAACCATCAGTGTTTATCCCAAATCTCCATTTATGTAATGCAGAATGCATCACATAGTTCCTTAATGCTGGTCCTGGAATTTGCTGTGCAAACAGTGTATTCCAACTATAATTCAATATTACAATAACATTGATTAGTAAGTAAGATAGCTGTGAAGGTCACCAATGAAAGATTATCAATTTAAAATTTGTTGGAAAATCTGCACCACAAACTTGGAAACTTTAATGAAAAGTAACTACTTGGTGTAAAACACTTTAATTTTTTGTACCATGTCTTTCTGAGCAATATACTTCTCTCAGGATAGAGCAGTAAGAGACCATTTTACCGCTTTTTTCAGTGAATTGCTTCTTTGCAGTGAATAGTTGTACAAAGAGATATGTTTAGAGTTGTTGCATGTTCAGGCAAATTCGGGATTGTAATTAATGACATCTGTTGTGGGAGTTCTGCTGTCAAGAGTACTTACAGGTCAGTGCTAGAGTTTTGTAGTGTCTGTGTAATTGCTGTCTAATGTAACTATAGGGTTGTTTGGTTTCTGCAGTCCCCCTTTTTTTTTCTATTTCTTTTTCAAAAATGTGAGTGGGATTCATCTTACCAGTCCATAAAGTTCACACTGAAAAGCACGGCCCTCAGCTACTACCAGGAAAACTTCTGGAGTGAGGGGAGAGGGAGCATTTTTAGCACAGTAGCCATCGAGTCCTTAAACAGGCGTCTCCAGAGACTATTTAATTCTGCTTATTTTAGAAACATGTCTCTTCCTGCTCTTTTTTTAACCAGAGCCTTCATGCCTGGGGGTGGGGGCTTGGCTGTGTGACCAGCCTAGTCCAGCACACAACCACAGGCTGTGGTTGAGGAGCAGGATCTTTTGCTTCCCTACCCCCCAAGTTCTTTTTCTCTATCCTCATCTCACCACCTCAGCCATGCCAGGACAAGTGTTTTTGAACCCAGGTGGCAGAAGGAAGACATTTTCTTTGTTGGATTAGTGTTTCAGCCAGATCTTTTCCTCACTCCAGCACCCCTTGATGGCCACAGTAACGCTGGTATTGATCACAAAGGAAAGCAGTAAGAATAATCAAACAGAAGGTTGATTCACGAGGGCAAATGATCAACGAGGAAGATGGGGCAGCTCTCTTAAGTGACTTTCCATCCTTGCAGTACATGAAAGGAGCTGTAAACATAATCTCAGCTCTAGGAGGACTCCATTCCGTACAGTGTTTCTGAATCAAGGTTTAAACCCACGGAAACACAGCTGATGCAAAGAGGTGTCAGTCTGCAGGAAGCACGGATGCTAGCCCAAAAGTGTGAGTTGTGTATTCATTTCTGGGTTTGTAAGTGTAATTAGAGTGGTGTGTGGAGATGTGAGTAGGCTGGCTGTCTGGTTATGGCCTCAAAAAGGTGGTGTCTGCACAACAGCTCAGCTCTTACTGCACACGCAGATGTCTCTCCCCATGGTCTGGGTTGTGTTTCAGCAGAAAGATTTGCAGTGCAGCACGACTCAGTGTGCAGGAGGGACAGATGCCCTGTGCTGGTTTCCTTTGCTTGCCATTGGCTTGTGGATGCTGGATTACTGGGTCAGATGAGGAGTGGCTTGGCTGAGGGCAATAACACTGCAGCAACCTAAGGTGTTGTTCTTAACCTGGCCTTAATTATCGGTATGAACTGTGGCCTGTGTCAGGTGTAAAGTTCCAAGCTGGAGAGTGATGAAAGAAGGGCAGCATAGGCCTCAATATTTAATTTTAAAGGAATAAAGATATCTGTAACTCTTACCTGTTTTTCTTTACTCCATTTGCCCAGTTAATTTTCAATAGGAGAGATGGTATTGTGGTTCTAATAAATAAATTTTAAAAGCTGCAAAAGGCTTTAGTGCTGTGGAGTAGTAAACTTAATTTCTAAATATCTTGATGGTTAGCAAAATACAAAGGTTCTAGTCAATTTGCAAATTCAAAATTCCTTGGATAAATAATCCTTCCTTTTTCCTATTGTCACTTACTGAGTCATTTGAAATTAAAAGCTCCAGAGATCTCCGTCAAAGCTGGGTTTATAAAGAAAACAATTTTTTTCAAGCATTACTGTTTGTCAAGACAGTAAAAAAAAAGCTTGGAAAGCAATGAGTCCAAACATTCAAAGTTATGTCCATGTTTGTTTTCCTAAAATACGTAACAAATATAAAGTATGGTTCACAACTGTGCAGAAGTAATTTTACGATCAGTTTTTCAACAGCATACTGCAGCCTTTTTTAAAAAGAATCCAAATGTTGATATAGTTGTTAAAGAGATTTCAGTTCTTGGCAAGCTTACTCTTTGTAAGCTTTCAGCTGCTTTTTCTCAGGGAGGAAAAACCCCATTTTCTAAAGGATTCTCAAGTATTTTTCAAGGATTTAAAAACTGGAGGAAAAGTAGAAAATAGTTAAATGTTGCACAAAAACATTAGTTTATTTCTTGTAACAATGAGGGTTTTTTCTGTTCCCATCATCTGTGGTTGAATACTGACACGAAGTTGAGTTCCAAGGGTTTCCAAAGGCTTCCTTTAGCTGTCTAGTGTTAGGAGTTATTTGTTTGGGTTTATTCCCTTAATGGAAAAATCTGCAGCAAGGCACTCCGTGGTGCCGACGGTGACTCGCCGAGAACGCGTTCGACACCTCTGGGGCTGGGCTGCTGCGGAGGCTGGGAGGAGGTTTGCAGACTGAGGATGTGCATCGTTTTGCTTGCACTGAAGAACAATCAGAACTGACTCCAAATTAGCAAATCTTTACTTGAGTTTTTCCCAACCTCAGCAGCTGGATAAGCTGTTAAGCCGCGGAGGCAAAGGAAGCGGGAGAGCTCTCGTGTGTCGGAGGGCAGGCGCTGGCTCTGGGAGAGGCTTTGGCTTAGCCATATATGGAAGGGACATTTTCCCTGTTCACTTTACAGGGAATCTGTGCCCAGAACTACATTCATCATGCGGATGCATTTCCACTGGAACGTTTCTCTTCCAAATGGTCTTAATCATAGTTTTAGCACTGTGTCACATCTTTGCTGACTTATTTATGTAGTCTGTGTGGACATGCTGTGCATCCGCTGTTAGTCTGCCCTAAAAAGGTGAACTGTTTATAATTTTCTCGTTTTGGCTGACAGAAAAGATGGTACTAAACTGATGCCAGCAGCGTAGGGTTTCTTTTTCTCTGAAAAGCCCACCCCACTCTGGGCTGTCCTTAAAGCAAAACTGCTTCACAAGTAACAAAATACCCTTTCACTTGAGGGAAGTGAGGTTTGCTGAACACAGAACATACCTGCCATAAAACCAGGAAAGAAGGAACCTAAAAGTTGAACAGCCTGGTAAGGCCTTGCCCTCCAGACTCCTGGTGCAGTAGGTGAGGTCCTACACCACGTAACCTCTGTCTTTCCCAAGCCTTGGTTCAGTCCCTTCCTCAGTTCAGTCTTCCACTTACTCATGTTTGTTGGGTCATGGTTCCGCTCTGATCGACATTGTTGTGTGTCACAAGTTGAGTTTAGGTGATCACTTACAGAGGAGGCTCAAATAAAAGAGTGTTCCTGGAACAGACTTTTTGCAAATGAATGATCACATCTGCAGAAAAGGGCAGAGGGAAAAATTGGAGTTACTTATGAGCAATAAGTAATGTTCAAAAGTTAAGGAAGATATAATATATTCACAGTTCAAATATTTTCTTTTTAAAAAAAAATCGGCAATCTCTTTTATGTGTGTATGCATAGCATCTAGCAAAGCCATTCCATGGCATGTTCTCTTAATTCTCCTGAGTCTGAACTCCTCTGCTTTCCCTCTTTCTACAGCATCCACTGAAGAGTGGGCCAAATGATTTATCAGAAAAATATGAACCTCCTACTACTGTTGTTGGATACAATTTGTTAGCAAAGGGTTGGCTTCTGTTTGAAACTTTCTCCATCAGCAGACTCTGCTGGGTCTGGCTGGATGTGCAAAGTAACAACCGTGTTACAACCCTAAATCCGTGTGGGAAAACCAAAGCACAATTGCTGCTAATATAAGCAGTGCTCACTTTGTTGCTAAGTTATATGAAAAATAGAACATTTTCTACAAAAATGACATGTTCATTTTAGCAAACTCTGCCAAATTCACTTTTCCTTGGCTATATTACAAGGTATTTTTTACAAAAAAAAAGCTATTAGGAATATTGTTTCCAGGATGACTGGAAAAGCTTTAATTAGCAATAACATTTTAGGATGACCAAGGAAACTGGCACCTACTGTTCAAGTTCTCAGAATGCTTACAATGAATAAAAGAGAAATAGAATTTAAAATAGTGCCAAAATTTAAAAGATGTGACTGCTGACTCTGACTGACTACCTGCTATTAGGTTAGAAGAAAATGTAGAAAAAAACGGCCTATTTGAAATCTATTTTAGAACCTGATCCTCTGCAGGACTAAGTGAAGTCTCACAACTAGTTAAGGAAAATGATAAGTCAGTAACTCTAAACTGTAGTTTATAAGTATTCAAATCTTGTCTCATAAAGCATGTAGATTATATAGTTTGGAGGTAGGTATTTTTCTGCCAGGCTTTCATTAATATTTATAGCCCTGAAGAAAGGGTAGAGTGTTTTTTCTTTGACATGGATGGTATCCATTAATTTTCTGTTTCTAAAGAAGGAAAAAAGGGGCAGAGTTTATATCAAGGATACTTTATGGTGCATATTGTGAGAGGAAATTTCTAGTTTGGTGTATAAAGTACAAAGTTAAGCTGTAAAATGTGCTTTGAATTCTGAGGAAAATGTTTTGGAAAGGGCCTTTGTGTTTATCTTATAACAGAGATTTGAATATAGACACTCTGTTTCCGTCTTGTATTTCTGTGGTGTCTTTATTTAGAAATCTTTCTCTGATAATGTTCAGAGCATAAATAATTTTTCATAAGGTGTTAAAAGATTGGTCTGTGTTCTTCCCCTCAGCTGAGCAGCATTTCCCAGTTTCTCACAGCTTGCTGGTTTAGCTACCATGAGTATGTCAGAGCAATTTAAGCAGCTGCCCTGTTTCATCTCTTCTAAATACAGCGTAGCCCACAAACTTGGTTGTATTAGAGCAAAACTGTCCAGCTGGTACAACTAAAATAATATTTGCATCTGCTCCATGTTCCTTGTCTCCTCTAAAACACAGTGACATGTCTGCAGTTTCATGTGATTTTTTTTTTGATGCTTACTAATTACAATGAATCATACAATTTGGTTTTCTCTTTTTGTGTTTCAGACTAATTTAAAATTGCTCACATGTGCTGGCGTCCTCTGTTGCTTGATATGGAATGGATTTGCTCAGCAAGGCAAGTCACTTGATTACACTGCAGTAGTTTCATGCTGCTTTAAAACTATATCTGATTAGCAGTTATTTATGTAGATGGATATATTCTCGTTAGACAAATGCTAATGCAATAGGTCAGTCATATCTCATGTTAACCTGTTTGTAGTTAGAACTTAGTTTACAAAGCCAGAATGAAACAAAGTAAAATGTCATTGTTGTTAACACCTTTCTGTAAATGAAGTGACGGGTTTGTGTTCCTTGCTAGGTGGAAGTGACTGCATAAAAGCTAATGCAAAATCATGTGGTGAATGTATACAAGCAGGACCAAACTGTGGTTGGTGTAAAAAAACAGTAAGTGTTGCAAAATTCCTTTTATGGTTTGGTTTTTTTACCTGGGTTTCAAATTTCAGTAAATAGCTGTATAGAAATGTCTGTTTTCTTTACTAACAGGTCCCTGTAACTACTCAATTCAATACTTGCTTGTACTTAAAAAATCAGATACTGTGATTTTCCTGGTGTCCTGATTTGAGTATAAACCCTTTTCACAATGTGTTTACTTCTCCTTTTCTAAATCTTAAGATACAGACCCAAATGGCTCTCTCATAGTTACTTAGAATGATTCCATAGTTACTTAAAATGGAATCTGTCTGGGTATGCTTAATTATATTCTTCCAGTAACATTAGAGTAAGAGCTAATTTTAGACAGATGTAGGTGGAGTAGGGAAAGAGATTGAAGGCTTTTTTTATAAAATAAAGATGTTCAAATTTTAATTTTCTGCTATTGGGGGACTTGGAGGATAGGAGATTGGTTTGTGTGTGTGGGAGGTTTGTTTCAGTATGAAACAAAAAAGGTGCTTTCTTATGTTAGTAAAAATTAAGTTCAGGAAATTACAAAATATAAGATGATCTGAAATTTGTGTGCCTTAAGCAGTGTATGCTGAAGTTTGTTTAGGTTAGAAACAGAAGAAAATGCTTTCTATAATCTTTCTTTGGTTTGTTATGGAAAACTGAGAAATTGTCCTGTTTCTGACTAGGAGATGATAATGTATATTTATTTCCTCATAGTACCTACTTACTAACCCCCAAACCAGCTTATAAACTTTCAACATTTAATTAAACTGACTAACTTTAAAATTTGGTCTTGAGCTGTCAGACTCCTTGTAGCTTTTTGTCATCAAGAACTAACAAGCACAAGGATGCATTAATTTATATGCATGTTTTGGGGTAGTGGGGGGCAGAATCAGAATTGGCAAGTTTCTCAGTTAGAAGCCTGCCTTATTTATATTTGAGGTTAGAGCTTATTTTAGGTTTGAGGTAATGGTAATTTATTGTTCAGAACAAAGTTACCATTTGGTTTTGCTTATGGATCTTACTTTTGGATTGAATTTCTCCAAAATAAGAGTTGTCTGTCTTTGCCCTGCTCTGTCAGCATATGGCCATTATTTCATTGTGGAGTACCGAGCTACATTTACATAATCTTTAATTAAAAAAGAAAACAAGTTAAAAGGGAGGGTAGTTGCCAAGCTGGCTGTACAGGTGGGTTCTCATTATTGAGGACTATGTGAAGACGAAACCTTTTTTCACCTGCTCTCACTTTTAGAGTAGCCAATTTAAACTAATGTCCTGCTTCTGATGGAGGTGGCATCGGGCTTTGGTTTTTTCTTTCATCTTATTTACATTTTACACACAGGTGAGTATAAGTAGAATCAAACTCCCAGACTAAACATTAGTCACTGATGTATCATTTAATGTATTTCAGGACCATATGTTTGATTACCAAACTTCGGGGGAAAAAAAGTGGAGTCACTGTAGAGTTATCGTGGGTAGAGTATAATAAATTGCACATAGCTCTGAACTTGATACTCTTTTGCCTGTGTTTTCTAGGACTTTTTGCAAGAAGGAGAGCCAACATCTGCACGGTGTGATGACTTGGCAGCACTAAAGAGTAAAGGCTGTCCTCTGGATGATATAGAGAATCCCAGGGGCAGCAAACAGGTGCTCGAAAATAGAGAAGTAACGAATCGTAAGAAAGGTGCTGCAGAGAAGCTGAAACCAGAAGCCATTACACAGATCCAGCCACAAAAATTAGTATTGCAACTAAGAGTCGGTAAGGGCAGTTTCGTCCTAGTCTTGGGATGATTTTTCTGCCACCACCACATCTGCATTTTTGATTTGAGTGTGTAACCATTTTGTTACAGAAATGACTGTTTCTCAGATAACCTGAATTGATAGCAGATCTATTCAGATCAGCCCCAGATGTTTAGATATGCCAAGTACTGCTTGATTTTTATGAAAGATATTATTACTTGTTCCCAGTAGTACTTAGAAAATTGATACATGCATCATAAAGGTACAATTGTTTTGCTTTTAGTATTCTTTAGTTATTTTTCTTCGGTGTGGTTTCTGAGAATGGAAATAGAGCAAAGTAGAGCAGTGAGCAAAAACTCGGAGAAGTTATGAGAGCATTTCCTTTTGCTTGAAGTACTGCTGTTGCCTAAAGTCTGTGTGTCTGAACAGAAGGGGTTTGATGCAGCAAGATTTTTGGATTGCTACGTAAAGTATTTTCCAGAGACTAAAGACATGGACACGGGACTACAGTAATGAAAACAAAGTAGATGTGTACCATTTCTATCCCCTAAAGAGAAGTGTCATTCAAATGAGGGGAGTGGGGAGGAGTAGGCCTGGTGGCTCACAGTTCTTGAACACACCGGAGATTGTCCTTAAGCAGAGTTTTTAGGTACTGTAGACACGTTGAATAGCTGCCTTGTATTTCCCTGCAATAAGAGCCTGTATCTGGGGTCATCTGCTTAGTGGTGGTTGCATTAATAAGTGGAAGGTGATGTGAAGCAGCTCAGTGTGATGTAGAGAGAAAAGTAATGAAAGTTATTTTGCAGTTTTGGTATTGCCCCTGTTTATTTCTTATGTGAACTTTTTCACTTCAAACCAAATTATTGTTTCTCTGTTGGCACAGGATTTTCTTAATCAGAACATACCAGGGATCTGGACAACCAGAGTAACCTAAAGATCATTACTCTGTTTATAAGCACTTCTCTTGGTATAAGTTGTCTGATGAAGGACTGTGTGCTGGCAGAGGGGAATACTTGCTTTCTGTGCAGGCTCTTTTAAATGAAAATCTAAATGGGTTTTGGTGGTTGTTTTTTTGTGAGTTGTTTTTTTTTTCATTTCTGTTTTGTGAAAACCATGCACAGCTGTGTGTTCCGTGTGCTATTCACTTTGCCCATCTAATGGTTTTCCCAGTTTACTAATTTTGCTCATGTTAAGCAAATGTTTCCTAATTATTAGGCAAACTTAAGCAGCAGTAATATCGCTATCTAAGTTCAGTGACTGAGGAGAGCCAGGAAAAAAAACCTGTAATTCTAGTCCTTACTTCATATATAATAGGCGAAAGCACTTTTCCATTTTTGGGGAAGGGGGTGTGTGATATGTGTGTGTAGTTCTTCTGTGCAGTCTTTCAACATCAGAATGAGACTGCATGCTTGTTATAGTTTCAAAATCTTTCATGGAATTTGTTTGTTTGTCTCTTGCCAACACAGTGGTTTGGGGCTTGGGAGCCAGAATGAGATGGGTTGTTGAAGCCCAGCTCTCTCACCACTGCTCCCAGAACCAGCTAATTGTCTAAAGCCTAAATAAAGGAATGACTGATAGCTTTGCATTCCAACCTGATGGCTGGGGAGAGGACTGGGAGAGGTGTCTTTCTTTTTTGGGGGGAAGGACTTCAGTCTTTCTTTGAAGTGGAAGGTAGTCAGAGAGAGGTTTCCCCGTGCTCATTTTTTGGCCAGTGCACCGCAGCTTGGTCCTCCTCCTGCCTGGGTGTGCAGCCGCCTCTTGCTGGGCTTGTGGCAGCACTGGGATGGGGTCCTGGCTCATCCTCCAGGTCTGTGTGTCCTGTGCTGTTCTCCTGAGAGGACAGCCACCATTGCCTGGATTTGCTGCAGACTCATCAAGGGGCCAGAGCCAACTGCAGAGGAGTTTCCAAGCATTCCCACAATGCTTTCGGACAAAAGACGGTGAGAAGGTCCTTGCACTGGCCACAGGAGAGGTTTCAGCCCATCCCTGTGGCCACCGTTCCCACATGAGCAATGGAACCAGCTCCTCTTCCTGTGTCTTTGTCTTGCTGGAGCCCAGCAGACTAGATATTAGAATAATATATGGACTGAAGAGACTTTATCATGTAAAAATGCAACAGGTGTTGAATAAGATAAGAGGATTTTTAGCCATTTTGCTGCAGCATGTAAGCCTGGTGGCTGCGTGTGAGTCACTGCAGCCCCTGCCTGCGGTGGCGCAGCATCCCCTCCTGCTGTCTGTGAATACAACTGCACCAGAGGGGCAAAGATGGGACTTGATTTGTTTGAAAGTTTTGGTTACGGTGTTGCTGTCTGTTCTGTTCTGGTTTTGGTTATACATGTATATATTTGTAGTATTCCAATTAAAGTCCTCATTTCAAAGGTTGTGATGGCATGAGGAGAGAGAGGCCCCTTTCCTAGTCCAGACAGATTCCTCACTTTCCTTGATAGACATCTTGGTTTCTTTATAAACTGAGACAAGGCTTCTGCTGGCAAAATGCGGGATCTGGGCTTACAATCACAGCAAAGAGTAACTTGCCATTCTCTCACTCACATTTCTGTGCTCTCAGCCTGGTGAGGCAAAATAACTCAATATTCCATGCAGAACTGATATTTCTTGTATAAACCTATTTAAACAATGTGATTTTCTTTAACTGAGAACTTTTGAAGTCATCTTGGATGAAAATAGATTTTCAAAATATGTGCTATTAGGTCTTACAGAAACCTGTTTAAAATTATTTGAAGTATAAAGATTTGAAATTGCAGCAACTACTTTTGGCAGGCTAGTATTTTCTGTGGGGAGATAAAATATCTTGAAAATATGGAGTTGAACATGGGAAAGAAACACTTCTTGACATTTTCTTCATCATAATTTGATGTTAAGCATTTTAATTAATTGGAAAAAAATCACTTGCCTCTATTTTAAAACTTCCTAAGTATTTCCAAGCCTTTCCTTAGAAAGGATGTTCCTTGTCAATGTGGTTGTGGCATTTTTAACGGCTTCTATTTGTGGTTTAATCTCTGAAACAGGCGAACCCCAGACATTTTCATTAAAATTTAAGAGAGCTGAAGACTACCCCATTGACCTTTATTATCTTATGGACCTCTCCTATTCTATGAAGGATGATTTAGAGAATGTGAAAAATCTTGGAACAGCTCTGATGTTTGAAATGGAAAAAATAACTTCGGACTTTCGAATTGGTAAGAAAGATTTGCCTATTAAAAAGAACCAAAACCACCAAGTTTCCTTTCTGATGTTTTTCACATGATAGTATATGAAGAGTAAATTTTTTTTTCAGCTTAGCAATATTCAGGGAGATGTGCTAGTACACAGAACCTGTTGACCAACATAAAGAGTACTTGGTGTTGGTGGAGAGTGTGGAACTTGAACAAGTATGAGAGCTATTTCTGATGTCAGTTCAGCTACAATGCATTTGAATTCTTTTGTGACATAAAATAAGTCAGACTTCCATTCTCCAACTTACAGGGATTTTATTCTTGTTTCTTAGGATTTGGCTCTTTTGTGGAGAAAACTGTGATGCCTTATATCAGTACAACACCAGCCAAACTCAGAAACCCTTGTACAGGTGACCAGAACTGTACAAGTCCATTTAGCTACAAAAATGTGCTCAGCCTTACCAGTGAAGGAAAAAAATTCAACGACCTCGTAAGCTTACAGCACATTTCTGGGAATTTAGATTCTCCTGAAGGTGGATTTGATGCAATAATGCAGGTTGCAGTTTGTGGGGTAAGTGTGTATTTTTTTTACTGCTCTATTAGATGAAATTGTTTGAATACAACCTTAATGTTTAATGGTGGCTGAGGTTTGAACATGTTGTCTCAGGTGAGCAGGAGAGGATAGATGAGACAGGCTGCATGGATACCTGTGTTTGGCTTTTGTAGAGAGCTGTAGTGAGGAAATGGAACTGGGAAATGTGAAAGTGCCAAAGAGAGGTCATGTTCACAGCAGATAGATATGTTCCAAAGACAAATTTTCTTAAGTTTGCTGTAGAAGAAGAGTCAATTCTGCTTAAAAGCGTATGAAATCCTGAGTAAGCAACTATTCTCAGATTATTTCAAAGGTCTATAAGCTTCTTGTAGTTGTGGTTACAGACATTTAGTGTATTATAATTTCTACTGATTTCTCAGACAGAAGTAGATGGAAAACTTTTTTATTTATTTTTAAAGATCTGAAGATTCTTTGATGTTTCTGTTGTCTTGACAGACTATTCTATGCACCTGTACAAAATGGGACTCCCAAAAAACCAATGTCCAAGTTTATTGCTTTGTGACCATATTATTTTTGCTGTTGATCAGTGGTCTGGGGACTTCCCGAAACAACCTGGAGTCTTATTTTAAAAGTGCAGTATTAATTTTAAGCCTTCTAGGGTTTTTTTGTGGTAGCTGGTATTTATATGACACTTTTACGTGGTCTTCTCTCCTTAAGTTAGCTAGGGCTAATGGATGGATTTAAGCAAATGGGAAAGGGCAGGCTGCAGAATTAGGCCCTGCAGCTGTGGGCCAGGGTGCTCATGGGACAGTCCTCTGGCAAGCACTGTGTGGGTACGAAGCTGCATTAGGTTGGCAAAGGCTGCTGATCCGTCAGAGCCCAGTGCTGGGCAGCTCAGGCTGCCCCAGGGCTGCACAAAGACCCCTGTGCTCGTAGCACTGAGGTGGACCTGCCTGTAAAGAGCTGGACTGAGTGCCTGGTTTCTAAAGCCCTGTCAGCTCTTCAGATGCTCTGCTGGGAACTGAGCAGATCAAAGTATATCACAGAGTGTTTCTTGCCTTTGATGGAAAACCTGCAGCAGATGCTTTGCAGCAGACATTTAATTAAATGCAAGTGCTTCCAAGGTTTGTGTGAATTAATGTTTTCCAGGGTGATACTTTTGCAGTGGGGCTTCTCCTAAGTCTGTCTACTTTTTCATGCATTTATCTCTCAAATGTTGGTCTCCAATGCTATAACGTAAGTACAAAACACCAAAAATCCACTTGTGTTTTTCCCAAGGAACAAATTGGCTGGAGGAATGTTACAAGGCTACTAGTATTTTCCACGGATGCTGGATTTCACTTTGCAGGAGATGGTAAACTTGGTGGAATTGTTTTACCAAATGATGGGAAGTGTCATCTGGAAAATAATGTGTACACAATGAGCCACTATTACGTAAGTCTTTACATCATCCTTTTGGGAAATTAATATTTTGTGATGCTTAAACTGAAAAAACCTCATTCATTCATCTGGTACAGTTTCAGAACACTACATCTTACGAACTTTACTTCTTTACCTCTGTATTACATGAAGTGACTTTAACTTAACTAAGGCAAACGTGCAAGAATTAATCCAGTCTTAATTGGCAATTTTCAAGAAATGGCAACTTTCACACTGTGATTTGTGCTGTTGGACTTTAGCCTTTTTGATAACTAAGAATCCTACATGTCCACTGGAAAACTGTGGTGGCTATGTCCCATTATTTTACCATTTTGTAGTCTTTGTGTTCAGAATAATTTACTACTGTAAAATATTGTTTTGAACAACTTTTTAAGACTGCTTGAAATTTTATGGTGCAAAGTTTATGATAAAAGTATGGTCATCATTGTCTTTGTAGTTTATTGATAGGTAGGATCAGACAAAAGGTGGAAAGAGAAATATTTACTGGATGGGGTAAACACAATAACCTTTACAAAATTTGTTCATATATTCCTAACTTTAAGTGAATATTGTTCAATAAAAACCTAAAATTAATTCAGTTTTATTTCATCTGTTCTTTATGAAACAGTGCTAAAGGTAATGGGTTTCAGGGAGGTAAGAGATAAGTCATATGGAAAACTACTGAAGGTAATTTTCTGAAAACATTGAGATTAAGGATTTAACTTGGAGACTTCATATGTCAGGAAATAGAATAATGTCACTGTGAAGAAACATCTGCCTTCATGGAGCATTTATGGAATCAGTGCCTGTTTGCTTGTTTTGCTTTGGAGATGTGACATAAGCTGGCTAGTTAGGAGTCTTACCTATGCTTCTAAAGATGATTTGTATTTATGATGTCAGAGTATTTCTGATGATTTTCTGGCAATGCATCCCAAATTTGAATTGCATTTTATGCTTGATTTTTATAGGATTATCCCTCTATTGCTCATCTGGTCCAGAAACTTAGTGAGAACAATATTCAGACAATCTTTGCTGTTACTGAAGAGTTTCAGGCAGTCTATAAGGTAAAGAAATTGCTCTGAAGTCATCAAAATTGCCTTATTTGAAATTAATTGTGGAAATAAGTGATCATGGAAGTAATATTTTGCTACTCACCTTTTCATTATTAAGCCTTTTTTACTTGTTCAAATCAAAACTGAGTGTATGTGTAATATCCAGGGAAAAAGTGCCCCTTCTCGTTGCCACTCTTCATTGGTACTTCACAGGTAGGAGGGAATGGAGAGAACATTTGCAGTGCTAATTTTTGTGAGTATTTTTATAGCAAAATAGCTGAGTGGGGTGTGGACACTGAATCAAGAGACACACTTATGAAAGAACATATTTTGTCCCTTGTGGTCTGTTTATATTCCTGATGTTTAAAATTAACTGAACGGCTGAATGTGATTGTGCAATAGGAAATGACTGTGAAAAGAAGATGCATATTTTTCCTTGTTTTAACCTTACAAGGTGTTTTTTTGTTTTGGAGGGTTTGTTTAAACTGTATTCAAATTGTAAGTTTTTTCTTTTTCTGTTGGAAAAAGATACTTGCCTGTCTTTAATGTATTTCAAGTGTGGTTGAAGAGATGTATGTGGTAAATTTGTAAAAGAGAAGATCTTTATATTCTGTTACCAAATTTAGCATGAAAATTCAAAGGATTAGGGAAGTCTGGGTATTTGTTAGTAGTGCTGTGTATAACCAGCTGATGATCACTGGCAACACTGTAGCTTTGTTTTTTGAAGTACGTGATCTTGACTACTTAATTCACTAATGCGTTGTGTCATCATTTATACTATAGATTATACTTTGTTTCCTAGTAAGACTCTAATTTTCATTCTGCTTTTGTAAATGTTGAAAGGAACTGAAAAATCTGATACCAAAATCAGCAGTGGGAACATTGTCTTCAAACTCCAGCAATGTGATTCAGCTGATCATTGATGCATACAACGTAAGTTCAGATTTTATTCGGGATATATGAATTTTTCTTGCTCCTAAATTATTACAAGTTTTTCAAGCAGAGATTCCAGAGTGGATTAGTTAGTATACTACACTATAAATATGCCCCATTGCTGTAAAGTCACATTAGATGTTCAGACACTATGATAATAAGACCTTAGATGACTAAAGATACACTCATTTAAAATGATATTACAAAGAAAATTTATCATCCACATTTTCCCTTTTAAAACATAAAATCCACAACCAAAAGTCACACAATTCCTTCAGCATCTCCAGTTCTTGCCTTCCTTCCAAGTGGAAGCAAAAAAAAGCCATTTTGCAATCCCTTGATCCCAAAGGAAGTGTCTACATCAGCCTTAGGGACTCTTGGGCTTGGTCCCAAAATATTGTCTTCATTTGCTGTGTTGTGTAAATGAGTCCCAGTTCGCCTTTGGAGTGCACAGGGCAGACAAATGCCTCCAGTGTCTGTGGAAACCTGCCCTGACCCTCATCAGGGTTCAGCCATGAGAAGAGGTCACCACAGTGTGACTTTGGGCAGCCCTGGCCTGGTGTTTCTTGGCATGTTAGAACTTGCATAATAATTCCAGTGTGCCTGTAGGATTGGTGCTGAGACTGTGCATAGTTGTATGTCTTTTCTTCAGCAAAATACTTGTGCAACCCAGTTTGAAGTTTGCTAATAACTGTTGGTTTAGTCCCTTTCTTCAGAGGTTATCCTGGAAAACACCAAGCTACCAAAAGGAGTGACAATCAGTTATAAGTCTTTCTGCAAGAATGGAGTGAATGACACACAAGAAGATGGAAGGAAATGTTCTAACATTTCAATTGGAGATGAGGTAACTTACAGTATATGTGCTGCTACTCAAATACAAAATTCATTTGAATTAATTTCTTTTTAATAGTACTGAAAGAACTATTTTTAGTAATGTGGCACTCCATTTATTTTTCTTTGCAGGTTAGATTTGAGATTAGTGTAACAGCTAATGAGTGTCCAAAGAAAGAACAAAATGAAACAATTAAAATTAAGCCACTGGGATTCACTGAAGAAGTGGAAATTAATCTCCAGTTCGTCTGTGAATGTCAGTGTCAAAGTGAAGGGGAACCCAACAGTCCAGCCTGCCACGAAGGAAATGGAACATTTGAATGTGGTGCATGCAGGTAAATAAATAGACATCTTGTTTACTTTTGCAAAAGTGAAATTTGAGCAAGATCTTTGTTTCCTTAATTGGGGTTTTCTTGGTATTACTAAATTTTTTGGTGAAAGGACAAGAATTACTATTACAGGCCTATTTCTTGTAGGGTATTTTGAAATACTGCCATGTTTCTGCAAATAATTCCTGTGCTGAGTTTCATAGTACTGCTTGTTAGATCATCAGTATTGTACAAGTGACAACTAAAATTTGGCCTTGAGTCAGTACTTTAAGTATATAGGTCTTACTGCTTTTTCTGTTTATTTATTTAATTTTGAGGTCTGTGTAATAGAACAACATTATGGATTTATGGGACAAAAAGTGATGTTTTTGCAAGTATTCAGACAGATCTAACTGTATGGTTCTAATATAGGGAGGCCTGTCAATTTTGAGAAACTCAAAGGCTTTTTAGGTTTTTTGTAGGAGCTCCTACCCAGATTAACACCAATTGTTTCACAGCAGGAAAGAGCAGCAAGTCATAATAAACACCTTTTGTTTTGTTTCTTCTCCCTGCTTTATTTCTAACCTTTTGGAGTCTTGTTGTAATGTTTCTTCTAATTGTATATATCTATAAAACTTTCAGAATATAGGTAACTTTTGTGTACTTATGCCTCTGAAAGGTCCATTATTGCTCATCGCAGGGATTAGATTACAAATATATTCCTTATTACACATTTTAAAATTAAGTAAAATTCTATTGAATTTTCTGGACTTAACACTCAAATGAAAGGAGTGTAACATCTTAGAGTTTCAGTGGAGACTGGTTGAAGATCAACGTAGTAAGTCAAAAAGTTTTGATCCCTTGTTTCCTCCCCCAAGAAATCTACAGCCAAAATGAAAACTCTTTGGAAACCCTTGAGGAGAGAGTGGTGAGAGACAAATGGTATTAAGAGCTTCTCTAGTAAAAGAAGACCTAGGACTTTGGAAGGCAGTTTTGGTTCCTGCTCAGTGAACTGTAATTGAAACAAAACACAAAATCCACATTTCTCAGTGTTTAATATGTGACTTAATAAAAATAAAGCAGAAGATACTGACTTTGCTCTTAGAAGAGTGTTGGTGTAACATGGACTCACAGCTGCCTGGTGAAGTGTTGGTAGTTAATGGGGTGTTTGCAATACCAAGGTATGGCCCCCTAACTGTTTGGTGTTCCGTAAATTGAGGAATAAGCCTTTTTGTATCCAGTATTTATGGTCCATTGCCTCATTCTGTAGTTAGTCTTTGATGTTCCTTTTAAATAAGGAGAACAGATTTTCCCATTTTTGTGTAGAAAGACTTCTTGTACTTGGTGTCACTGTCTCTGGTGTCCCCATGGTTTCATGTGGGCGAGAACAGACCTGGGGGTAAGCACAGCCTTTTGTTTTTGTAACAGTAGCAGTTTCTCAATGAACTGTTGTCTCTCATGGACACCCCGTAACAGTCTGTCAATCACTGATGGGAACAAGGGCAACTTCCATTTGTTCATCGACATTTTAACCTTGATAATGAGAAGTGCTCGTCCCTAATGATCTCAGTTCAGCAGCTCTGAAGATCATCTGCTCTCCTGCTTAATTGCTGTTCATAGGAAATCTTTTCACTGAAATATGACAGCAGCTACAGGGAACAGTCACTGTCACCTAAAAAATAATTACTGTTCTGTCACAGGAGAGAGGCATTAGTAGTGATTATGTGACAATTTAGTTAGAGATGGTAACATGTATTTTCTCACCTGGAATATCAGGTAAGACAATCCTGGTAAGACCAACTTAATCCAGTTTGCTCCAGTTCCTTCAAGAGCTGGTACATAAATGTCAGCTGGAAATCTCATTTGAAATTTAGTTTGGAACATCCCTGGAGAGAGGAGTCATGTTTACTCCTGTTCTTTGTGCAATTCTTGTAGTCTTTTTATTGTATGACTTTTAGTTAAGGTTAAAATTTCAGTCATGTTTTTACCTTGCAGATGTAATGAAGGACGTATTGGAAGACTATGTGAATGTAGTACAGATGAAGTAAATAGTGAGGATATGGATGCTTACTGCAGGAGAGAGAACAGTACAGAAATATGCAGTAACAATGGGGAATGCATTTGTGGACAATGCGTGTGCAAGAAAAGAGAAAACACCAATGAAGTGTATTCTGGCAAATACTGTGAATGTGACAACTTCAACTGTGATCGATCGAATGGTTTAATTTGTGGAGGTGAGAAACTACTTCAATTTTCTGCAGGCAAAGCTGGTCAGCAATTTACAAGTCTGTCATCTCCATCCAGTAGAGTAGGGATACTTAGCTTAAAGATCATAGCCACTTGATAACAGGTGAGCACATCCACAGGCTTAGTGATTACAAACACTCATCTGTTAGTAAAACAGCCCTCTGAACATACAATATGTTAATACGCGTTTCACCTTCCTTGAATCACAGCTCCAAGGATGTGAAGTAAACTTGACTTGTGCTTTTATTACAGAATTACCCTCAGGTATAGTAAAAAATGATGAGACAGCTGTTCTGAAATTGTAATTGTTGTGCTGGCTCAATATAATTACTGCATCACTAGAAAGAGAGAATGACCCCAACTTACTTGTAGTAGTGAGTGCTCAACTTTGGTGCTTGATAGGACAGCAGTGAGATGCTCCAGATTATTCTGAAAGGTGTATGAAGAGTAGACTGTGCAAGATCCAGAAAAACACTTTAAGCACTTGAAGCAAGACTGTGATGCCAGGTAATTCCTGGAATCAAAAACAAATCATTCAGCAGCCAATATCTAAGTTATTTTGCTGCATATATCTTTGTCCTATAAATTCCCTAGATTGCTTTGCATATGGAAGTATCTAGTGGGAGTATAACTACTACCTCAGTTTTGTCTGTGATACAAAAATAAAACAGAGAAACCACTAAGTTTTAACTGAGTAATGAGATACCTCATTCTGCTCAGAATACCCTGTTGCTCACCAGCTCCACAAAGAATGGGAGCAGTGATGGTGGTGTTCCATAATATATGGTGACAAGTAAGTATTGACTGAAACACTTTGTTCTCAATGGAGAAGGAGGGGNGCTTGAAGCAAGACTATGATGCCAGATAATTCCTGGAATCAAAAGCAAAACTGAAGCAGTGCTGCAATGCTCTTCACCCAGGGGATATGGTCATCACATTACACTGTTGCTGATCAGATTTCCCTAGTCTTGTTACTTTGTTCATGAAAGGAAGTCCAGATTTAGGAGAATGGGGAAAGGGGAGAAATGTCTGCAAGTAGATTTTCAAGGAGCTAAAATTTATTTTGTACCTCTTAATATGTTAGAGTCTTCATTATCTCTCCACTGGGAGTTCCTTCTCCTTTTATGTACCCTGAGATAGTGAACATTTATTTCTTACTGCCAGAAATTTTATGTTTTATGTTAGACTTGATTTCACTGAAATATCTTTTCAATGCNTGAGAGTTTTTCATGTCATCCAGATCACCCTTCTGGAGAAACAGGCATCTTGTTTCGTGTGTAGGGAGTGTAAGGAGCATAACGTTGGGCTTGGTACATGAGGTCGTAAGTACAGCAGCTGAAAGGTGGTGTCCTGTGAGCTAAAGTGGTTCATTTTTCTATGTTCTGATCTCTCAGTGCATTCCTCATCTTTTTCTTGCCTTATACGTTTGTTTAGTGATAGATACCAAAACAGAAGCAATCTGTTCATCTGTATACATACAAAGTTGTGAACTGAAGCAGGGCTGCAATACTCTCCACCCAGGGGATATGGTCATCACATTACACTGTTGCTGATCAGATTTCCCTAGTCTTGTTACTTTGTTCATGAAAGGAAATCCAAATTTAGGAGAATGGGGAAAGGGGAGAAATGTCTGCAAGTAGTTTTTCAAGGAGCTAAAATTTATTTTGTACCTCTTAATATGTTAGAGTCTTCATTATCTCTCCACTGGGAGTTCCTTCTCCTTTTATGTACCCTGAGATAGTGAACATTTATTTCTTACTGCCAGAAATTTTATGTTTTATGTTAGACTTGATTTCACTGAAATATCTTTTCAATGCACAGGAAATGGCATCTGCAAATGCAGGGTGTGTGAGTGTTTCCCCAACTTCACTGGCAGTGCCTGCGATTGTTCCTTGGATACTACACCATGTATGGCGTCTAATGGGCAGATTTGCAATGGAAGAGGAACCTGCGAATGTGGCACCTGTAATTGTACAGATCCCAAATTCCAAGGCCCCACGTGTGAAATGTGTCAGACTTGTCTCGGTGTCTGTGCAGAGCACAAGTATGTACCTAGAAAACCAACTCCCAGCTTCTGTGCCTTTGAGGATTTTTAGAACAAAGCCTTTGATAGTTAGAACTTAAGCTAAGCTTTTTGCTTGAAACTTTTATTCTGAATTGAAAAAGTCTAACCTGACAGTCAAAAACTGAGCCCTAGGCCTGTGTTGGCCAGTAAAATTTGCATCCATCCCTTTGAAAATTCAGGTTTTTAGAAGCCAAGCATTTTTTACCTGAAAACTTTGAAATAAAGTTTGGGGCTAGTGACTGAGCTAATTCCTGTGCAACTCACTTTGTGCTGAGAATCCTGTTCTGTCTACTTTTTTCAAGGAGTTATTCAGACTGATACCCCGCTGTAAAGCTTGTCACTCAGTTTGTTCTTTTTAACTTGTCTGTATCTCAGATACTGTTTCACTGTAAATACCCTGTGCCCACACTGAGATCATTCATTTTCCAGGTAGAGGTGTTGAAAAAGTTCGGGGCTCTTTCTGTCTTTCAAGTTTGTGAGTCCTTCAGGGAAAGAGGAATTTATTAAAGGGTCTTTTGTTAATCTCAAGCTACATAAAGGTTCTGACTGCTAAAAATTCTTGTCTTGCTTTATTTTTCCTGACCTTTATGGCAAAAGGGTTGGTTTTTCTTTGGGTTTTTTCCCCCGTGTTTTCTCCTTTATGCGTCTTGAGATTAAATGCTAGAAGTCTTTTGTGAATGTGTTAAAAGCATCGCTTCTGGTCTGTGCCTCCACAGGGACTGCGTTCAGTGCAGAGCATTTGAAAAGGGGGAGAAGAAGGACACCTGTTCCCAGGAATGTATGCATTTCAACATGACACTGGTAGAAAGCCGGGACAAGTTGCCACAGCCTGGACAGCCCGATCCGTTGTCTCACTGCAAAGAGAAGGATGTTGATGACTGCTGGTTCTACTTCACATACTCTGTCAACTCAAATGGTGAAGCCAGTGTCCATGTGGTGGAGACCCCAGGTACGAACAGGGAGTTGCCTGCTCTGCCTTTGTTGTTCATTGTCACAGTTGTGCGTTACGAAGCAGCTTTGGTTGATTTGGGGTGAGTTAGGTGTTTTCAGGAAAACGTACCTGTTCCCTGAGTGGCAGCTGTGGATGTTTGAGGGGCTTTAGAAAAATGTAAGTCTCCATAGATCTAGATTTTTCAGAAACAGGTTCTGTTTTATAAAATCAAAAAATCAATCAGATACGTATTTTTTGTTAAAACATTTCCTGTTTCTACTTTTTGTACTTTGCAG
The DNA here is from genome assembly GCA_013396695.1 of Sakesphorus luctuosus. Classification (NCBI taxonomy): domain Eukaryota; kingdom Metazoa; phylum Chordata; class Aves; order Passeriformes; family Thamnophilidae; genus Sakesphorus; species Sakesphorus luctuosus. The sequence goes on from VWZD01003224.1 coordinate 35,440, forward strand.
GCTTACTTTCCCTGTCCTGTAGCAAGTCCTAGTTAGATAAATTTTCATAATTCGTCTTTTTTTACCAGGTTTGTGCTACAGATTATAAACAAAGGTGTCTGCAGGGTTTTGTTCATTTTTCTCTTTCCTGTTTCTTAATAATTTGAGACTATTGTACATAAAATTGTGTACTATGCTGCAAACTGCTTGAATTATTCCATGCTGGCAGCCTTTGCTTTTACTTAACTGAGGTACCTTCAATAATAGATCCCAAAAGCCTTTTGCTTTGTTAATCCTTAATAGTTCAATCTTCTGATAAAAAACGTGAGAACAATTCTGTAGCTTGATCAGTAGTTTACTGTTTATTTACCAAAAATGTTATTAATTTGAATTCCTGGATGTTACATTGAACAGTGCAAAACTTCTGGGTTTGTACATTAGCAGTGTGAGGTCACCTGATCTTCATAAGCCTGATACAAAATGCACACCTTGAAGGTTTAGTGCTGTATTCTACTGGAGGAATTTTCAGAAGTGATCAGTTGGGTGATTATCATTTAATACAGACCAGTGGCTAGTGGCGCTTACAAATAAACACTGCTGAGGTTCAGAGTGTTTGAAATTCTCTACAAGTGTAATCGACAGCATAGAGATGAACCTTGAGCCCTGTCTCCTAGGACAAGTCACACATGTTTTTGGGGCCTGACCTTTTCTTCATGTATAAACTTCTGTTGCTTGAGCTAAGAGGTGAATGAATCCCATCAGGCACAAGGAGGCACCTTAATTTTGTGCCATACAAGTGCTGAAGGAGCAAGCTCTGGTTGGTAGAGCTGTATTTAGTGGAACAGACACTTTTAATACTCTAGATGAATAGCTTAAGAGGTTAGCAGTATACAGACTTTATCATGAGAACAGAAGTTGTTCTCTTGCTAAGATCAAACTTAAATTAGAAGGATAAAAGTAAGCTGGAATATTACAGGATGTACGTATTCCAAAAATTCTGTTATTTGGAAGGAAAGTAGTATTGGCATACCTGATATTCAAAATACTGGCTTCAGTACAAAATCAAATGCTTCAAACATCTGGATATGCATTACATTTACCATTTTGTAAGATCTTATTTCCCTTGCTTTGTTCCTTAGAGTGCCCCAGCGGTCCTGACATTATTCCCATTGTAGCTGGTGTAGTTGCTGGAATTGTTCTTATTGGACTTGCATTATTGTTGATTTGGAAACTACTAATGATCATCCATGACAGAAGAGAATTTGCAAAATTTGAAAAGGAGAAGATGAATGCCAAGTGGGATACGGTAAGTCAAGAGGCTTCTTTGTGTATAAAAGCTGCAGTAGTGGAGAGGAAGAGAGGATTTTTGTTCATGTGCCTTAAGTGTTTCAGATTGTAACCAACCCTCTTAGAGGACTTCTTGAGTTAGAAAAGCAAGTAGTAACTTGGGTTTAAATAACATTTCAGAGGGAAAATGTGATGGTGACAGCATAGCTCAGCTTTACAGTTCTACCACACATTACAAGGTGTAATTAGAAGGATGAGTCACTTCTGCATAAAATAAAGAAGAAAATTTTGCACTCATTGAAGAGATCTTGTAAATATTCATACAGGGGTAGTTGGGAGACTTCCATAAAGTCACAAAATCGTGACTGGTTTGTTGAAATCTTCCCAGCTATTTGTCAACAGAGAGGTGTGCAAGACAAACAAGCCTATGGTCTGTAGGCTTTCACAGGCTATGGGGTCGCTGCCTCTGGAAAATGTTAGACATCTTCTAATCAAGAACCCCTTCACTATAGTTCTCTAGAAGTCAGGACCCACATGTGCTTGATAAGTGAATAGTTAAAAATATGTCCAAGGAAGCCTTTTGATTTTATTTAAGAAAATTAATTTATTCTGGGTAAAACAAAATTGCTAACACTTCTCTGTATACATATATATCTATATATATCTATATCTGTCTCACGATTATTTCAGTGATAGTTGAGAATGTTATTTTTTTTTCTCTTGTTGAATTATTCGATATTGACCATTTCTTTTACTTCAGCAAGAAAATCCAATATACAAGAGCCCTATTAATAATTTCAAGAATCCAAACTATGGACGTAAAGCTGGTCTCTAAGTCTCAGTTTGTATCTCCTTTCATTCTTTCCTTTTTTCCCCCCTGTGCATGTCACTTCAAACTCACTGTGTGTCACAGTCAGTTAATCACAGTTTGAGTCTTGCTCCGTTTATCTACTGCTGCTTTGATTGTGGGGTTTTGAAGAGTGCAGCTTGAAAATTTTTAACTGGTTTTGACAGCAAGATTACTGACTTACTAATACTACCAGTACTGATTTAAACTATTCTAGAAGGGATTATTTTTCATTTTTTCTAAATACGTGGATATACAATAGAACAGCTCTTAGGACTGAAGAATCTCTTTGGATTGTCGAGAGACACAAGGGGAGGCTTTGTCTTCTATTTCTCAAATCAGCAGTCAGTTTGCTTAAATTTGATACATTCACTAAGATAAATTAGCTACTCCTAAGATATCCCAGCCTATAAATACCACTGTTTTTATTAGAATACCTCTGGGAACATTCAGAGTAGCCTTACAGGTTTTTTTGGGAGGGTTTTTTTGTAAACTATGTCATCTTACTAATCATGAAATGCATATACTCTAATTTTACAATTAAATATGCATTTTATTTTTTTCATCCTTATTCCTATTGAAACTGGCAATATCACAGTCCCTGTAGGCCAGCCAGCTTGATATTATCTGTAGAAAAAACATTAACAGAAGAGAAGGAAATGTGCTTATGTCTCCTCTAGATGCATTTTCCACTTGGTTTTTCAAGTCTTTCCTAAACTCTCCTTGAGCTGAGTTTCTTTTCACACCCAGCAGTATCCAGGAGAGAAGCCAGTAAAGCAGAAGTGATGAGTTGATACCTTCTGCAGACTTTGAGGTTTCACTTTCTTGAGTCCTCTAGGTGTTCTCCTCCTTCCCTGGGATCCCCTGCTACTGGGGAAGGAATGAGAAAAGGAGGATGAGATAGGGAAGGGACATCAGAAGAGCACGGAAAGATAAGTAGTACAGAGATCAGATTAGAGGGAGGGGAATGAAGAAGTTGGGAAGGCAGCACATCCCTTAAAAATCCATGGGTTTTTTTCAGAAGCCAGTGGAAGGGAATGATCTCTAATTTTATAGTCTGCTGTCTCCTTTTTTCACTGTTGCACTCAAAAGATTCTTAAAGGAAAAGTGAAGGGAGGAAGCAGGAATTAAGAGTATTTAAGTTCTTACTTGCTCACACTGTGACAATTCCAAATACTTTGTGTAGCATTCTGAGCCCTTCCTGACACTTTCATTTTCTCTCTGCAATCATTTCACTTTCCAGTATGTTCAAAATGGATTGTAAACATGTTCATTTTGCTTGCTACATCAACCACATTCACCTCCTTTTCTTTTTTCTTCTCAGAGTCAATTATTCTGGGAAAGAAATTGAGTTCTTTGTCCTTTCTAATACTTCACATAGTCCATCTGGTTAAGTCTCTGTTACCTGCTCTTCTTCTATTGACTTGATTGTGTACTTTCTCTTGCATGCAGGACAAACATCTAACAAACCATACGGTGTGTAATTTCCGTGCTTTCATTCTTTACCCTGTGACTCTTCAGGATGTAACATCCTTAGTGCTGCCAGTTCTCCTCAAAACGTATTTCCTGCAGAAAGCTTTCCTCTTATGTAAATGGAGGGATGGGCCTTTTTAGTTCACTCAGATGAAAAGTATGAAAGTGTGGGGGGTTTTAAACATGACTTTATAATTTTTGGTATCATTGAAATATCAGAAGCCAGGGAGAGAGGAAGGTGAGTTTAGATTTAATAACACGTGGAAAGGAAGAGATCAATATTGTTAGAATAGGTGACACACAGGATGGAAAAGAAAGTCATACTTTTCCCTATAGCCAAGATTTTCTGGTAGTTTTAGATTATTGCCATAGCCTTTCATTTAGGTGAAGAGTTGCCTTCTATTGCCAAGGCAAGAAAGTCATCTGAAATCCCATTACAAGACAATTGCACCACAGTAGGTTCCCTGCAGGTGTGTGTGTATATAATTAACTTTGTGCAGCTTGTGTGACCTTTCCCTGCTCCCACAGCTGTCATACGCACATGGGCTGGGTGAGGCTCTGCAGTGAGGGAACTGCAGCATTGTGGAGCTTGTCCTGGAGCAGGTGCCCAAGTACTTCCCTGGTGCTGGCCTGTGATTTTGCAAAGGATGTCGGCACAGCATCCTTGCATCAATGCTCCAGCAGTCAAACCAAGTCCCGTTTGCCCATGTTCTACCCCCATCAGCCTTAAAAACTTTGGTGCAATCATGCTTGGAACAAGTCTAACAAAGGATGAATTCCTTCTGGACTGAAAAGCCACAAAACCACTATCTGTAGTGAAGGCCTCCTGCACTCCTGCACGAGGATAGCTTGTGCCTTGCTGAGCATCTTCAAATGGGTCCACATTCAGTCATCTTGCATTTCACAGGTGATAGATGCATTTATATGAGACACTAGGTCTGTAGCAATTTGGTTAGCCTTGTTAGTAGCTAACCAAGGTGCTCAAAATCAGAGGGGCGTGTTCTCCTAATTTAAATTGCATGTCTGTGACTTACCTTGCTGTTCAGTGATCACACTCTGAGTGTGGGAACAGAGATGTCGTGTTTTCAATTACTTCCATATCAATTATTATATTCAATTAATCCTGATTTGTGGCACCAAAGATGGATGGAAATTATATTAAACCATTTATTGTTGCTTTAATTTTTTTTCAACTCACTGCCGCTAGAGATGTAGCGGTAATCACAGCTGGGGGCCTATTTAGTAATCCAACTCTAAGGGAGGATGCGGATGGAGTAACAGCGGCGGTGCCTACAGGTCTTTTCCCGCCGCTCCATCCCTCCATCAGCCCCGCGGATCCCGGGAAAGGCGCAGAGCGGTACGTGGCGCCCTCTGGCGGCCGCCCGGCCCCCTCCTGCGCCATCGCTGCATGCCCTGGAGCAGCCGCCGGGACCGGCCCTGCATCCTGCCAAATAGAGCTGCGTGTTAGTGGGAGCTGGGAATAGTCAGAACCCGCTCTTGAAGAATGCATCGGGATGAGTTTAAATAGTCTGTAATAGAGGCCAGCGTCTTACAGTGACTTAGATGTTAAACCCACAGTGAAGGTAACTTAAGTGACTGTTGAAACAGTAGCTCCCTGGAGAAAAAGGAATAAGAGGGTGAATCAAACATCGTGCATAACAGGTTCATCTTTATACAACACTGGACTGAGCCCTCATCCTCTGAACAGCCCAGTCTTGTTGAAAGTGAATAGTGGTGCAAGAACATAGCTCTTTATTCTCAGCTGAAAGTACCCTTTGAAAGTACCTCGATCTTTATTTTAATGTATTTCACCCAATCTTGTATATAGTTTGTTGATTTTAATTTTGGTTCCAGTGTGCATGGAGTTTTCAGTAATAGGGGCATGTGGTAAATGAGTTTTCCCTAACTTTGCATGTAAAGGGTATTCTCTGCAATGGCATAAAGAAAAGGCGTTTACTTAAAACCAGTAGTATCTTTATAAGACAGCACGTTTGGAATACTATGTTTTAGTAGCCAGTTAAAAAACTGTCTGCAGAAGACCCTGCCAAGCCAGGCCCAAGACAGGCTGATGGAGTATGGCTGGAACAGCCAGGGCTGTTGCTAACAGAAGAGAACAGGGAAGGAGTTGCAGATCCATCAGGTGCCTGTGCTGTGGTTATAGGCAATAGATCCTGAAGAGCCATTTAACTGATCAAATGTTAGGTTGAATAGTTGAAAATATTGACTAAATCTCCATTATTTGTAATGGGAACAGAAAGACTCGCCTGACATAGGGAGACACTTAGTCAAGCATCTTATTCAGTGACCTAAGTCCTACTATGTTCCTTTGAGAAGTGCAAGTACAAGGGAAAGCAGGATAGTGTTTCAATATTCGTGTAAATGGGGCTTATGCTAAATAAAAAAGCATGTAAATTTCAAATTCTGACTTCTCTTCAAAAAGTATTATAGTAAAAAATTTAGGACCTTATTATGCAAATTGTATTTTAAACCTGATTCCAGGTTCAAATTACTTGTATGAATAGCACCTAGCAAATTTCTGAGTTTTAGTCCTAACCTTTAGTCCCATTCCTGCACTGTCTGATAGAAGTTAGCTCTCTTTTACAAACTAGAAAATCTAAGGATGTACCTTACCTCCCTGTCTGTGCTGGGGGTAGTCTGTTTTGTAAAATGTTGAAGGTTAAAAGCACAGTATAATAAGTATTACATAATGCCCTGCCATGGAAGAGCTGTACAGTCACTTTTAGTCTGCATCTGATGCAGCCTATTAAGCTCAAAGACTTTCTCTGCATCATAAACTTGACGGATTTATATTTATATTTTTAAGAATTCTCCATTAAAACTTGTCAAGGAAATAAACAATATACATTGCCAAGAAGTTTGAGGCATAATGAGATCCTTCAGTTACAGATTAAATCCTTCATCCCTGGATGTTTTTCCGGTTTCATTGACATCATACTCTTGCAAAGTTTTTTATATTGGGATAGGTCATAATTTTTTGTTGATTAAAATTATTCTGGCTGAGAACTTGTCACATGGCACTATTTCCATCATTTAAAATAAGAAACACCCCAACATAACTCCCCATCCCTATCAGACCAATAGCTGATACATTTTTAATCAATACAGCATTTGCCTGGGAACTGATAGGAAGGACAAGCGTCCTTTGCTGTTACATTGTATTTATATAGTACAGCCAGCACAGGACACCCAGTTCCTCCTTTTACCTCTGATCCAATGACTTTGACTCAGATCTTGAGAAGAGTGAAGAGAGAACCTTGACTTCCATTGTCCAGCAATCCAGATTCTGGCTGGACAAGTCCCTGGTGTCTAAGCAGGATTGGATACGCCCCCTTCGTGTTTGCCTGTTAGAGAAGCTAACTTTGAGGAAAAATACTCTTTTCCTGTGAAAGGAACCACACCACCAGCAGCTACTGTTGTTGGGGTAGACAAGTTAACTGGACCAGGTCTTGCAAATAGAAGGCAACAAACTTTCCAGGAACTGTGATATCAAAGTTTCACACCAAGTTAGTTATTTGCTTGCCTTTTCACTTTTGGCACATTCTGTGGTATTCCTAGTCAATTTTCTGGGTTTATGACCCTGAAAAGTAGACACCTGGTGTTTGTGTGTTCTTTAATTGACTGTAGGAAGAATTGGTTTAACCTGAAATATTTTAAATGGTGTGTAACTTAATAGAGCTGAATTAATGTGGTTGTGTAGGCCATGTCAGACTGAGGAGGAGCTTTAAAGGGAGAGAGATTCCCTTCCTGCTGATGAAGGCCATGTACAGCCCTGGCCACAACAGCACTCTGGCTGACAGCTGCACTGTGCTGAATTTTCTCAGGAATTATTTGTGTATGCACAGAAGAGCTTCATGCTGGCAAACAACATTCATTTAGGCTGACGTTCAGGGTGTGATAAGAGCTCAGTACTGCAGCTCCAGGCCGTACCTCACAGCAGCCCTTTCTCCTGCAAAGATTTATCTGTTAATTTTGTGTTCAAGCTGTTTGAGGTGTACAGGGATGTCATAAATGGAGTAAGATTTACTGAGATAGAAGGAAACCTGGGAACAAAGGAAGCTTAAAATAAGCTTAATTTAGAGGTTTTTAAATCTCAGCAAGAGAGATGTAAACAGTTGTTCTGTAGGCTTGTCTCATATCAATAGAAGTAATGTTTTTATTACAGCATCTGCACCAGTACAGAAGTTTCTGTGCATTTTGCCCATATGGGGACCTGCAGGAATAAAATGAGCATAAGAAGTACTGAATGTTCAATATAAATATTGACTGTGTATTAGCAAAATACTAGAAGTCTTTCCACTTTGTTTCTAGAATGAGATTACAATGCAAAATAAGCAATTTGAATGTTTATTATAACAGAGTGTAGTCTGTGATCAGTCGTGGTGTGTCAGACAATGTTGTTTACAATTCTGTTCTTCCTTAAAACAATGCCAGGGGTTGCATACCCCTGGGTGATGGCTCAGCCCTGAGATGAGCACAGAGGCTCAGCTGCTTCCCAGGAGGTGTGTGGTGCAAACAGAACAGGATCTTGCTAACCCTTTGCTTTATTGATCAGCTGTGCATGCCCTGGCTCAAGTTGTTAGAGCAAAAACTAGTCTGACTTAAGCTGTTCATGTGTACAAACAAAACCTTGATTGATGGGCAATTTCTTAGGCTAATTTTTACGCTTCTCACAAACACGTTGCTTTTTTCATGTCTTTAAATGTTAATATGAATATTTTTTCATTTTATTTTTTTTTTTTCCTATTTACAAGAGTGCAGTGACGACTGTGGTCAATCCTAAATATGAGGGAAAATGAACACTGCTTGTATGACTTCACAACACTGTATGCAGCATAGCAATTTTTGTAGTCACAGTAAGATAGATTAGGGCAAACTGCAGTGATTTTACTAATTCATTACATATAGGTTTGTTTTCCTGTGTGAAAATGTACCATATGTAATTTTTTACTTTTAATTTTATTTTATTTTTTTTTTTTGCAAATAAAAGTAATTGGTGCCAGAGGTTGGACAAAAAAAAACTTGAGACTGTGTAGCCTAGACAGCCAGGTCACATGGTGCCTTTCTGACCTTTCCCATTCCCATGCTGTGAATCCAGGTCTTCTTCAGGGCGCGATACTACATGGAATGACTGGGAGGGAAGGGGTCAAAGCAATCAGCATGAGGGCTCTGCCTAGCCATTTAGTATTAAACTTTTTAGCTTTACAGGGAAATCAGGGCTTGAGTTTGCAGATGTAATTAAACTCATGTAGCATGGAGCTGGTGGTTAATTGGTGTTCGACTTGCTAGACGTGTAATTAAGTACATGGTAAGTTGAGTAAGCAGGAAGTGGGCAGTGTGAAAGACTGAAAAGTGTGTGCATACTTATCTTTGATTTTTAAGTTGCTTATTGCCAGGTTATGGTTAAAATGAAAGTGTTTGAGAAGAATGTTAAGAAGGAAAAAATAGCTTTAAAACACGTGCCATTACTGAAAAAGTTGCTGACTGGTAACTTGCTTAGTTTTATTTTGTAAATTCAAGCCCTGGGTGGCAGTATCATGAAGTACCTTACCGAGACATCCTCAAATCACCTAAGGGCCTTACATGATGCTGTGTCTTTATTCTGTAATGTTTTCTTTGAAAGCCTGGTGCTTTGTCACCCTTCTAACCTTTTTAACATATTTGGTTGCGATTCTTTTTGTAATATTTTTGTATCGACACAGGCGTTTTTCCTTTTTTTTTTAGCAGTCTTAGCTGTAAATTTGCCTTTACCCTGTAGCTAAGATTGCATAGTTTGTCATGTGACAAGTCACACATCATTCTTGACATGTGCCATGTATATTTGCCTCTGACCATTCAAACTGCATCATAGTCATATTCTTGTTTTAAGTGCCTTTTTATTTTAACAGATGTTCACTTTTTACAGTGCTATTACTGAAGTTATTTATTAAATAAAAGTACCTTAAAATACTTAGGCCTCGTCTCTTTATCTTGTAGAAGTTGATGCTATTCAAAAAAACCTGAGAATTGTGTCTGCTCAAGAGGTAATAGACATTGTAATAATACCAAATATGTCCTGGGAAGAGTTAAATTGAAGTGATCCCAGGTAACAAACATGAGCTGTTGTATAATTGCCCAGGGGCCGGGTCAGTGCCATGTTCATGCAGAGGCTGTTGGTGTAAAGCCCCTGGTGTGCATCTGTGTGTGTGTGCTAAAGAAGTTCTGTAGTTAATCCCTGTTCCAGCAAATGGGCTGCTTGGGAAGAATCTGTGCAATGTGCTGCTCTGGGTTAGTTCTTATATCATGAAAGCTCTTTCCTGTATTGCCTTTCTTCCTGAGTGAAGCAAACCAGCCTAGGAATGCCATCTAACCTGGCCACAAAATTAGATACCAATGGAAGCTGCATCTGTATGTACGGCTCATGTTGTCTGTTCTTCTTCATACTCACTTCACAGAATTGCAACTTTACTGTCTCCACAAGGGTTAAGATTTTATTGTGGACATTTGAATACTTATCTCCCTCTCCCTTCCTAGTGCTTTGGTTTCTTCCCCAATAATACTGAGGATTTTCAATAGCTCCTTAAGAAAAAGTGCAGAATTTTTTTCTGAATATATTCTGTATTATTCATCCATGAAAACTGAGACAAAGCAGCTTGAACAGAAAAGATAATTTCTAACCTTTATGGCTGTTGGTTTGTCAACATTCTGGAAGAGTTAATCCCAAATTTCTGGTTTGGACTGTATCAAAGTCCTCTTCAGATCTGTCTTTTTACCTCTCCATCTTCCCTAGACTGCTGAGAACACTGGAATCCTGAAGTATCCAGAATTCATGTCACATGGGAATCTGACCTTTAGGAACACTGACCCCTATACAGCATTACCAGTCCTCCTAAATTAGCCAAATATTTAATTATGTGTGCATTAACCTGGTTGTGTCCTCTCATTATCTTACATGTTCTGCAGTTTCCCTAACTAGTCTGGTTTCAAAATGCTTTTGTGGATTGGTAGAGGCTTTTTCACAGAGATGCTGAAGGCTTTGAATTTAAGTGGCCCGTTAAGGAGAGCTTTTTTAAACCCTTGTTTGACCTGAGTTTCCAGTAGCCAGTTCCAGCCAGATGGAAGCTGCTTAATATCTCCAACTGAACAGTTGATTAAATGAAAGACAACAGCTGCCATCCTACAGGATCAAAATCAAGATACTGTAAGTGTTGCAGATTGTAGGATTTGCTTTAAAGCAAGATTGGATGTTCCAGCTAAGAGAGAAGGTGTAGTTCAAATGTAATAAAATTTAAGTGCTGGAAAGCAGAAGTAGTTTTGACTCTTTCTTGGCTTGTAAAAACTGACCTCAGCTACTTACACTGAATTCTGCCAGTTGGTGAATTAGTGGACTCTCACACTCAGTATCAACAGTGCATCGACTCCGGAGACTCTGATCCCACACAAGCCAGGTATAAGATCCCAGCAGTTCCAAAAGGATTACAGTTAATGTAACCGTATTAACTCACTATCCTTAATCCATCCATTTCCCCAAGTCCTGTCTAGTAACTGAAGAGCTAAGCTAGAATTGCTTTATGGCAGTTGTTAATAAACAAAGTTTCTTATTCTGGATTGAAACTACAACAACAAAAATGCAAATTGGCTAAACAAAATAATTATCTGTAATCACGTAATTTATTAAGTAACATCCATGAACTAACTTTACCCCACACTATGTTGAGCCTCCTGCTTTAAACTACCTCTGGGCAGCTTGGAAACTAGTCTTGTCATAGTCTTGAGCACCTAAATATGAGGAAGTCTCAAATGATAAATACCTGATGCCCTTGGGTTGCTGATGCCTTTTTTTCCTTTATGAGTGCACTGGTCTGCAGTATGACCGTGTTTTCTTTTCCATAACAAATTCATTCTCAGAGGAGCACAGAATGTGAATAGGAAAAAAAGGGGAAGCTTTTGTCTAAGTAAAATATTGACGAAGTAGAAATCATGAGAGTATGTTCCAGCTACAAAATTCTACTATTTAGAGGGTGTTTTCCAAGCACTTCTGGTTTTCTTCCTGAAAAATCAGAATTCCTGCCAAAGCATTTATCTAGCAGAAAGAAAATATTTACAAGCAACTGTGAATACAAGTACCGGAACACAGATTGCTGCAAAGTAATTCCAGTGAATGTTCACTAATAATAATAAATACATTAACTCCATCCCAATAAAATGGATAAATTGCAGCTAGAAAAAAACCTACTATAGGGCATAATTTTAAATAACTTGAGGTTATTTGGGTTAAACATTAGTTTTAGACAGATTTTGAAGGTAATTTTTAAAAAAGAATATATTAGAAGTTAACTGATGAGTTTCAGGGAGATCAATGTAGGAAATAGCTTCCAAAATACAGAAAGGTCAAATAGTGTCAGTGGAAAATGATCGGAAATACTGGGGTTTTTTATTCTTCATAGAACTGTCTCACCTTGTTTTAATTGCATTACACACAATGTAAAACAAGTATTTTTATACGTAAGAGACATAAAAGTGCCATACTGTAGATTCTCTGCTTAGTGAAATTTCAAACTCTTGGTTCTGTGCCTCATTTTACACACACGGTTCAGATTGCTGAAGCGAACATCAATAGACACTTAAAATATGATCTCACTTGTAAATTATTTAAAGAGCAGAACTTCTGTTATCAGTGTCTTGCACTGCAAACTACTGAATATTCCTTTACCTATGTGCTACTTTTTCTTGCTATTTAAAAGTTCCAAGTTGCATCTTCTCAAGATATTAATTAACCACTTAAAGGTGTGAAGAGTGAGCCTGCAAATGAAAGTGGAGATAATCCCTCATGTACCCAACGGTGTTGGGGGTCACCCTCTAATTCATCTGTTGACCACAACTTGCTTTTCCCTTTGTTCTCTGCTTCCTGAGGACGTGAGGCACCAGAGGAGAGCCTGGAGCTGGGTGTGTTGGCCAGTGCTGGGAATGGGGTGAATGTGGAGAAGCAAAACTTAGGAGCACAGAATGAATCCAAGGGACCAGGAGAATGCCTGAGGGGTGGAAGCAGCACACAGAGGAGGGAGGAGCCAAAGCATGTGAGAAAGAAAGGGCAATCCAGCTGCTTTCCTTAGATCCTCCCCACTCCTTCAGCTACATGTTGGCTTTCATATCGTTTTACAAAGTTATTTACTTTGCAGTTACCAATGAATATGTGATTAAATGGCTTGTTGTCACATTCTCAACTTTGCAAGCTCTGCAGATTTTCTTGTATTTCAGCAATCAAAATTTCTCCTTTCCTGATGAGTTCATCATGAGTTCTATAGAAAATGGTTTTGCTGTGCATCTCAGAAAAAAATTATTAGAACAGCTCTATAAAATGAAAACTGAGATACAGCACATGGAAAAGAAATGTTTGCATTTCCTCAACAACACTATTAATCAAACCCTTGTATTTCATTACGTAATTATTTGTTGTAAAAAAATTAAAATTAACTGTTTTTTTCTTATCTATGATTTTATTTACCTTTATGTTAGCACAGGGCAGAGACAATTAAAAAAATATTAATAAAAATATGTCTGTACCTGAAGTGTCATAGTTTTTATTTTAGAAATATTTCCTAACCAAAGCACAGCCCTAAGAATGGTCAGTCACAGTCATGGTTTTTAATGAGTAAGGAGCACAGACTCAGGATCAAGGCCTACTTCAGAGTCCCCCCATCAAAAAACAGTAACTGAGATCAAATGCATTCATTCTTCTAAAATAAGAGGTAGTCTTAGAAGTAAGATGGAGTAAGGGGTGCAGTTCCTGTTTTGTTTTTTTTAATGAGAGTGCTGACATAGCATAATACCAAAATAATAAAATCAGAATAATATGAGAAACTCTAAAAAGACAACAGCTGATAGGCTATTATCATTGTAAGACTGATAAAAGTCAAACCATCTACTACAATAATGCCTAATTGCCAAATGGGATAATATAAAAGAAATTAACTCAAGGGAGTAGCTAGAACTGTGTTTGGAGGCAGCCACCAAATTATTCTTGGGCAGCAGAGAAACTGCTCAAAGAAGACTTTAGAAAGATCACCCAAACAGAAGAAAGGTGGATTAAACAGCCAGTAAAAGCAGCTGATCAAAGTAAGATGATGTCCTTGAAAAAGCTGAATTGCATTTAAATGAAGAATATAAAAAAGAACAGAAATTTAAACATTAAAAGTATGCTAAAGAGGATTTAGTGCCTCATGGAAGGCACAAAAACTAATAAATACAGTGGAAGAACAAACCTGAGAACAAGATTAGGAAGGACAGTTGGAGTAAAGCAATAACAGAATATGTAAACTCATTCTTTGCTTATATATTTATTATTGAAGAGTTTAATAAGATGGCCAACCTAACATTCCCCATCAGAGGGCAAATGCCAGAGAAATGATCCAAAATTAAGTGTCAACAAAATATTCTAGACAGAAATCAGCAGAAGGAATAGCAGCAAACTGCCAAAAGCCAATGATAATCATTTAAGAAGGCTTAAGGAACTCAAGGATGAGTGCCAGATCTCATTGCCATGTGAATGGAAAATGGCTAAAATACATAGTTGCAATTTTTAGAGGCTTTCTGGGAGTTGAAAAAAATACAAAAAAGTTACCCAAATGTTTCTATCACTATCTGGGAGAAATTATAAGTGGACACATGAGTAAGAGCAATGTATTGTGAAAGAACCAGCAGAGGCAGAGGAAAGTCCCATCTCACAAATCTGAACTTCTTTGAGGGAATCAGCAACATTCAAAGAGATCATTTCATGCAAATGGATTCCCAAAGTCTTTCAACAATGCTTTTCATTAAGGACCATTGCAATAACTTCCAGGGGATGTGAGGAAAGTCTTCAAAAGAAGATTAAAAAAAATACAGCATAGGAATTAATTACCAGTTCACTAATTTGATAGATGCCATTGATGGAGTCTTTGACCTGCTGGCGACACTCCAGGACACCTTTGCCATGAGGGCACGTTGCTCCCTTTGTTGTCACATGCTGTTCACCAGGACCAACAAGGTCCTCCTCTGCAGAGCTGCTCTCCACATGGCCGGACCCCAATGTGTGCTGGGACACGGGGTTATTCCTCCCCAGGTGCCATGAATGTCACAAAGTTTCTTCCATTCCCAATTTCTTTCCATCCCCAGTCTGCCCAGGTCTCCCTGCAGCACCAACCAGGCAGTGAAGGAGCCGCTTCTCCCAGTTCTGTATCACCTGTGAACTTGCTGAGGGAGTGCTCTGACCCATCATCCAGGTCATTGCAGAGGATGTTAAACTGTGAAAGGCCCAGTGTCAAAGCCTGGGATGCACCACTAGTGAGTGGCCTCCATGGAGACTTTGTGCCACCAGTCACAGCTCTCTCAGCCCAGGCATTCAGCCAGTTTTCAGTCCATCTCACTCTCCACTCATCTAGTATACACTTCACCACCTACATTGATGTTATGGGAAACAGTGTCCAAACCTTACTAAAGGAATTAACACCCACTGCTGTCCCCTTAAAAATCCATATTCATACATTTAAACCAGAGGAAATGATAAAAATCAATTATCATCTGTACATACTCAGTGACAATCTCTGAACTATCTGTTGCCTGCTCAGGAAGTAAGATACAAGCCATCAGTTTAATGCCCAGTAACAATCAATAAAACACAGGGAATAACTAGTGATTACTAGAAAAAGAGTAAAAGCAAAACAGAAAACTATGTCAAGGTATTATCTACAGCCAGCAAATAGGAAATACTAAAAATTAATTTTTTTTCAGTTATGTCATCTCACTGGCACCTCCATCCATACAGGATCCAGAGCACTGAGCCTGCCCTGGGTGAGGGCAAGTGTAACACTGTTTAGTGGTGGGAGCACACCACTGAGTAACAGAGTTTTGAACTCCATTCCTTGTTGAAACAGGATCACTGTGCAGTCAGAAACCTGGAAATCTATTGTACAGTTGAAAGGCATGAAGGCATGTTATTCTGTAACAAGGTAATGTAACACATAAAACTTTTGCTGAACTGCTTGCTCTCTTTGACTTGGGCACCTCAGTTATTTTATGAAACATCCTTTCTTAAGTGCCAAAGAAGGTAAGGTCTGACCTTTGCACTGACTCAGTCTCCTCTGTAACACTGGTCGTAATGTTTTCCTCAATTAATTCCTTTGGAGATTGAAAATGAAAATAACAAACCATTTTAGTTTTATATTGGTCAGGAGCACACCACAAAGCTGACAAGTATTCAGCTGGAATGCATTTGACAGAACAGTTAATTCTACATTGATCTAATTTTGTAATAAAAATATCTTTCTGCAAAACTCTAGTGAGTTGCAGACCTCAGCTCTGCCAGTGTTGTAACTGCTATTAATAAACAGAGTAACTTCAACACTGGTCAAAAACAAATTAAGTCAGTTTGCAAGTTATCTTCTATAAAACAAGAGTGACATCAGTTATGTTTCCTTCCCTTAGTTTTCTATTAATATTGCCCTGCTAAATGGTTCTGTCCAATGCCAAACTGATATTGTCCTATATATTCTTTTAAAACACTGGCAAACCATTGGGTTTAAAACACTAAAAATGTGGCTCCATTACAGCCTTCTGGAAGTTTTCCACTGTTGTCATGAATTCTTATAAATTCACTGTCCAAAAAGCTCCTTGATCAGTACCTTTTTATTCAGTACCTTTATGAGGCAATCCAGCTCTCAGATATGCAATCAGCTAATGCACATGCAGGCTGGAACACTGAACACTACCTATGCCCTTGGAGGACAACGTTTGCAGTGTAACAAGTTTAATATTTCTTTCCCATTTTCTGAAACATCCCATCAGTTCCCTTAGTTTGGTAAAACCAGAAAATCTGACAAATTGGTACAAAAAACTTTCCTGAAGTTTTCCTGATCTTAGAAAATCTTTCAAAGTTTAAATAATTTCCAAAGAGATTATCTGAATGTATAATCTGTGTCAAAATGGTATCTATCAAAAAAGAATTTACAAACCCCTGACGAATTTTCCCTGTCTTGATAGGACAAAAGACTCTCAAGGCTAAATATCTTCTACAGTGCATAGATCAGTTTAGAATATTTGCTCACATTTCATCTAACATATTCTAAATCAGACACAAATGTTAATAACATGTATTTTCTGTTTAATAAAAAAAAAGGCACTTTAAGCATCCATCTTAGGCCTGTTTACCAAAGCCAGAACTTTTACTGACTGTGCACACAGATGAATGTACACAGAGGCTCTCACGCTCTGCCCCACGAACATTTAGGTCATTGCTACAGAAGTCTCCACTTGCTGCAGGTCTTTCAATTTTGCCTCCAGACTTGCAGCTAAAATTCTTTTCAGCTCATACCCTTTCTTCCCTATAGGAAATGACAGATATATTACTCAATTTAAAGTTTTACAAGCTCTTGTAATGCAAGATTTTAAGACTGAATGTTTATTGTTGAAAAGTTGCCTTTGCATTCTCATAGTAAATACAGTGTACTAAATATTAGACACAGTAATTACTCAAAGTTGTTTTTAAAATATTTAAATGGAATAATAAAGCAATTCTGTAAACTGTTGTTTACCATGACAAAGATACAATGCAGGTATGTAACACACTCTCTCTACAGTTTAAAGAATAAAAGCAAGTAAATCCTACCCACTGAAATTTATACCTCTGATAACATTTTCCATTTATAGTGACAATCTAGTACTGGAGACATAGATCAGAACTCTACTTTTATGCATCTTCAGCTCATATGATCCTATGTTATCAGTATTTGAAAATGTACTTTCTTTAAAAATGCTTAAGTAGCCCTCAGTCAATCTGAAATATCATTCCCCATGTCAGAACATTATGTGAAAATAAATATTCCTTTCAACTTCTTTATTTTCTTCACATCTCAAGGCAAAGAATTCCAAACATTAAAATTTGCTAAAAATAATTTCCATGTTTATACGAAGCCAGTCCTGTACTCTTACGCCTGGGAGATATGAATGTTTCCATGACTCTGCTCCATGGACACACATGAATAAATAATAAGGCCTCAGACTGCAGCTGTGTGTTACCATTTGTGCTGCCTGCTTGGCTGCCTGCCAGCACCAGTGTTTCCTGAAGGTCTTTCAGATTTCATTCCAAAACTGCAAGAAGCCTTCATTGGTTTTTAGCTCCTTTAGTTAGAAAACTACATTTATATTTTCCTGTAAAAATTGAATCCTAGCAGATGGATCTTGAGCTTAAAATTTAATTTATATTGGAAATAATATCAATGATCAGCCTATACTGTGAATAATGTTTAGGAGAAATTTCTAAGCCTTGAAAAGAAGGCTCACATTTCAACAATACCAAAAGTAAAAAGTGCATAGGGAATGGAAAACAATAACATTTCTATTATCTTGCTAATCCTTCACTCCTGAATGTGTTGTAGTTTATATTTAAACCCTTCAAAACACAGATTACCTTCTTGTTTGTATCACAGCATAGCTGTGACTTCCATTCCAGGCTCTAGATCATATTTTCTTTTTTTCCTATCTTACACATTGCAATAGCAAGAAGGAATTACAGTCAGATGTAAGCCTGGGGATGAGCTCCTGACCCTAATTAAACCAATCACAAAATTCTCATTAACCGCAGCAGAGTCCCCCATAAGTCATTAAACACAATGAATTCCCTGAGCCCAGCGCTCAGGCTGCCCTCTCCGCCAGGAGCTGAGGTGCCTGTGGCCACAGCCCCTCTGGGAGGATGCAGCTCAGTCACCTGGGGGGAGGGTGCTGAGAGAAGAGCTGTGCCACTATCAGTGGTGAGGGGAGTGTCTCCACCCCTTGGATGGCAACCCTCAAGCCCTTGCCTGGACTGTGCTGTGGAAATGGCTTTGCCTGGCCGTGTCCTCACTGACCTTGACCTGCTGAGTTTCGTTCCTGGCTGGACTTTGGCCTTGCCTTGTCATTATCCTTTTGGCTGACAATCCCTGGGCTGTTGGCTGAACCTGATTGCTGCCACCAGCCGTGGTTCTGCCCCTGACATGCTGACTTGATTTCAGATTATGACTCATCATTTCGGACTTGCCTTGTGATCTGGGCTGTTTGGTGATGCTGATTACCATACCCTGACCAGCTCTGTTTGCCTTGCCCAGCTCCTGTGGGACTGTGCCCTTGCCAGTGCAGTTACTGCCCCGACCGTCTTGCTGCCATTGTCACTCCCAGTTGGCCTTCCCTTGTGGAAAAGCCTAGTCCTTGACACACACACTCTCCCTGTCCTTCACCTCCCATCTTTCCTCTCTCTTTTGCCTTCTTCCCATTTTTGATGCGATGGATCATTCTTGCCTTCCTGGCATTTTACACCCAGTAGACTTGAAGACTGTTTTTTTTTCACTCCAGTTCTTTTGAAGACTATTCTTTTAGTTCATTTTTTGATGAGTCTTTTTGCTCTTTCCCCACTCTCTCATTATTCCCCAGGGTAGTATCTATAGCCTTTTGCTTATCTTACATTATGTTCTCTCTCCAAGCAATTTCATCAGCTGGCACATCTTCAGTTATATCTCCATGCTGATGACTAACAAATCAAGCTCAGCATCATTAATTGTTCTACTAGCAATATTCTCCATCTGTCCTTCTCTCAGATTATGTCATTTCAAGGTTTTATCAGTTTTAACTAAACTTGTGAAAAAGAGCTTATGTCTTTCTTTCCAAAAGCTTGCTGTGTCTTTGCTTTCCAAAACTACATCTTGGATACTCATAATCTCAGGATACTTTCAAAGTTTTCCCTCATATTGCTCTCAATAAAGAAAAGTCATATGGCATTTTGGGATCCTGCTCTACTCAGCATCCTCTTTCTGTCTTTGTCCAAACAGACAGGGCGTCCTTTCAGTCTTATAAAATATTATAAACCCCCTTCCAATTAGTTCATGTAACACCCTTACCTCAAGACTGTCCCATCTGAATTCTTCCACCAGGACCCAGTTCTTTTTGACATCAAATTTACATTTTTCAGTATTGCTTTTAAGTGACAATGTGACATATAAATATACATCTTAAAAAGAAGAAAAATTAAAGCCTGTATTAGGTAAACTGTATCTAATTACCAAGTAGAAGAAATATCTGAGCTAGTTTTAAATTCGAAGTAGTGAAATACTCCCAGCAACAACAGTGGTACTGAGCTTCTTGGCAGGATGTATTAGTTCATGCTCCACTTTATGCATTTGGGGATATTCCTCCTGTTCATCTGTGTAGCTCTACAGTTCCCTCCTAACATATTCTCTCATTAAGGTTGATGCTTATTTATATTTTGTACATTCTGCCAGTATTCCCAATCTTGTTTAATTTGTTTGACAGTCTGTCATCTACATATCAAAAATTGTAAAGCCTTTTGGCCTATTTCAGTTCCTCTTAAAATAATTCTACTTTTCATGGCATATCCAGTAACTTTCACTAGTGCTGGTTTCTTCAGCCTGAGACCAGGAGCTGCCAGAGCAGCAACACTTCTGGAGTAAGTGCATATGAGGTGTTAGAGTAAATGAAACAGGGACCTAAATAACAGAATGCAGGTCTCTACATCTCTGCTGGCTCACCGGTGCCTCTGCCTGTTTAACTGTCTTCAAAAGCTTCTTTGTCTTTCAGATCTTCTGTACCTGCTGACTGCTTAGCAAGCTCACTGTGCCAGAGCTCCGCTGTTTTCTCTGCAAAGATAAAAGCTGCTCTGAAAGACCTTCAATAGAGAAAACATCTCAACAGTGTCTGGTTTTCCCCCAGAAACTGGCACACAGTGTTTTCTAAAAACAGTGAAGCAAACTTTCTATAACTCCTAAGAATTGGCCTTTAAGGCATTTCTTGCTGCAGGTGTGAGCAGTCCACGCAGGTCCATTCAGTGAGGGAGAAAACACATGTCCCAGTCCCGAGCCAGGCATTTGGGCCCATTTTGGAAAGCACAGGCAGCTTCATCCCCATGAGAATATTTTAGATTTTGCTGTACCATATCTTGACCTCATCCTTTATTATATCCTTACTTCATCCTTTGTTAGCCATTTCATTCAGATAGATGAGGAACTGGCACAGATTTAAAATTTTATGGAGTTGGTCAAGTTTTAGTAACAGCTGCGGCAAAAAAACAAGAAAAATCACTTCACAGAGGACAAACTATCAACGTCTTCAGGACACTTTGAATGTTCTCTTACCACATCCCTACATGATTAGCTTTCCTCTTACCAGTTTTCAGGCCACCTTCTGTGGTGAAAGTGTTGCTGCTTCTTGCATTTTACTCACTTGATATATTAATGGAAGTCTTTTTCCATTTGATAGAAATTCTGTTTCATTGGGAATGGTGACAAAAGCAAAAGGTTACTTTAGAAAAACACACAGGACTTATCTAGAACATAAAGTAACATTTTATTTTAAAGCCATGATCTATATTTACTACTATGATTTTTTGGACTATAGGATCTTGTATATAAATATATGATATATTACAGCCTTGATTATAATTTATATTAAAGCTATTGCATACTCTCCTGTTAATATAATGAACCTTTAAAATAGCTGGAGCATCACTAGTATAAAACAAGACCAAAAAGGGATTTATACATATCATGTTACTATTGGTATATATTTACCTAAAACCAAGCCTTAAAATTTTATTACTTCATTACAAACTTATTTGCAAGATAAGAAATATGTTCCCAACTATGCAAAGGTATCTGAAGACATACAAATCATTCTCTCTTTTTGCAGAAGCAAAAACTGAAGGTTCAGGGGACAGGGATGCAAAAGGTTAAGAAATAAATTAATTGCCAACGTGGAAATATCAGCACAACACCCAAACAATGTCCTTTTCTTACAGTCTGAAAAGACTGAAAATACAGATGGACAAACTCCAGCTCTTTTGACTAACTATCAAAAAAATTCTTTAATGAATTTTTAGGATTTTAAAAATGTGTTTATGTTGCCATACTTTTTAGCAATAAGCAATGAGCACGTAAGGCTGACAGGGATTTCAGGAATTGCATCAGAACACTTGAAGAGCCAAGTGTGTCTGATTTCTCCTGATAACCCTGAGAGTTCCAAGTATTTGTCAGCTAAGAAGACATAATCTAGTCATTGAAGGAAGACTGACTGCCACAGCAAATAACACTAATAATTTGTGGAATCCCTCTGAAAATAATCATTGTCATTGTAAGGATCCTACATTATTGTTTGTCTGGTTCTAATTAAATTATGGGTGTTTTCTGCTTGTGGCATAGGCTCCTCATTTCACAGCAATGACAAAAATATAAGCTTTACTCCTGTAAATATTCCCCATGCAGCAAAAATGTTTTTAATGGCACAACACATTAATGCTCATAAATTCTCATACAATTTTCATCATGCATTACGCTTTACAATTATTTAACATTCATACTTTCTGCATGTCAGCATGACTGAATGTCTTTTATGTATAATCAACTCAATCAGAAACATTTTAATTGGTATAACGAATTCCTAGTGTATCAGTGAGAAATGCTGCTCAATACCATGAAAATACTGGGTTTGGGAAGCATACTCCAAGGTCT
>VWZD01003224.1:59842-84545 GCA_013396695.1 Sakesphorus luctuosus
TTTCTTTTATTTTTTTTTTTCCCCCCCCCCCCCCAAACAATGAGAAGCATTAAGGTGAAACATATTCCAATCCTGGCAACTGAAAAAAGTGTAGGACAGGTAAGAAAACAAAAGAACCCCTTCTACTGCAATCAACATCTCCAGGTTTAAACAGCTGCAGTTCAGGTTACAAACAAGAGAGTTTTCTCACTGAATGAAGCAGTGCTGTGTCAATTAACAACAGACAGAAGCACTGACAGCAACACTTTAGTAATAAAAAATTATTAAATTCACCTGTTCAGTGTATAAGAGAGTTTAATAAACTCTGTCCTCATTTACCTCTGTTTTTTCTTCTGAAATATTTTACTACTATATTAAGTTCATGATACAGACTTGAAGATGGAACAGACAAAATGCAATGTGAATTTACAGCTACTATGGTGACCAACATCTTGGAAAATAAATCCTTCAGAGCTTTAAGTTAATTCTTCTAAAAATTGTCTCTTGTTATTTGAACTGAAGTTCACTAGTATATTTTATTTGGCATCAAAACTGATTCTAAAAGTTTCCTCCATGCCAAAATCCCAGCCTGTATTCCCTCCAGTGCCCTGAAGTTTACTGTCTTCNGAAGTTTACTGTCTTCTCAGTTGTAGTGTTGCAGCTATTTCTAAGGCTGACATCTGAAATTATCTGTATTTAAAAAAAAAGGGGTTCTGGTTCTGCTCTGACCAGTCTCTAAGGCACACCACAAGACCCTACATCTAGTTCCTTTAGACTAAAAACCACCAGGAAAATACATCTTTCTTGCAATAGCTGAGCTGAACTAAGTAATTTGATCAGTTTTTCCCAACTGAGTTTCTATCCATTTACTGTAAAGGTCGTTACTTATCATGGCTGATTCCTGATGCTGTATTAGCCAGAAGGGGATAGGGAAAAAAAAAAAAGAAAAAGTCTTAGAAATGAAAGACTCTTCTTTGGAAAATGATAAGCACAAGTACCATATCATTATATCATATAATATCATCGTATAATATAACATAACATAACATAACATAACATATCCCATCCCATCCTCCTTTGAAAGCACTGTTTTTTTCCAAGAATATGAAGGAAACCTGCCTGAAGTCTGGATGGATTTAGAGTTTACATGACTGAAATACAAGGCTTTCTTATTCAGATGGAGAGGAAAGAAATAAAACAGCCACTGAACACCAACATAACTCAGCACAATCATTAGAGATGCTGTAATTTATACTGACATAATGTACTTTCATGGCAGAACCTAAAGTATTACCTTTGAGATTCTGGCAGAATCATTACCTCTCTGTATCACAGATTCCATCTGCAGCAAGTGGATAATAATGTTTCTCTATCTTTATAAATATTTTAAATAACCTGAGATTAAAATTATTGTATGAATCAGCCCAGTAAAAGTCAAAGAACTGGAGTGCAGATGCAGCAATTTTCTCTTGTCTTAGTTGAGGTGAATCAAACTCCTTAGGTTTGTTTCATCCAACTTGCCCTACTCCTGAATATGATCTTTTTTATAACTTGCTTGCTGAACCCATATGATTGATACACTTCTTTATGTCTGCTATTTCTTATTTCATAATTTAACATCCTTTTTTTGAGATGGTGCTGCAACTTCTTCAGTTTCTTCCATTCATACAGAACTTTTGTTTATTGCTTGTTTTCCTTGATTCCCTACTGCCAATTTCTGTACTCATTCATCAGACTTGGATGGTAACACTGTTTGGTCTGCTCTGTTCCCTTCACTTTGAAGTCATTTTTGGTCCTTTTGGAGATAAATCTTCAGCATTTTTTTCACAGCAGTGTCAGAAACATGAATATGATTCTCTTCTGCGTTTTTGTAACGAATGTGTCTTTTGAAAAACTTGTGTCGTGAATGCAAATAGATTTTGCTAAGTTTGTAAGTTGCTTGTTGGCATTTGAAGCTCCCTATTAAAGCATATATTGAATTAAAATTCTGTTACTGTTCAGGTTCCCTTCAATGCATATAACCATTTCCTTGAGCCCTTTCCATCAGAAGCATGTTCTCAAACAGTTCACATTTTAAAATTGTTTCAGCTTTAAGTAAAATATAGACTTAAATATTATCTGTAGCACAGCTAAAACAAATTACCTTTAAACATAAAAGTAATATATAACAAGTGGTTAACCATCATTCAAAGCTTTTCAGATAACAAAGAGCTGAAAATAGTTGAATTAAGATTTTATGAGAAAATACTGAAAATTTCCCCCAATTTTTAGATTATAAAGTTCCTCAACTTTTAAATTAAAACTTGCTTAATATATTAAAATAGAACACCTTCCATAAAAAGAGTTATACAAGTTACAAAATAGAAGTTTAAAATTTATGCTAAGAAAGATAATATTCTAGTAGATACAGAATTTTGCCATACGTTTAAAATTTTTATATTAATTTTACAGCACTTACTATAGAGGGCACAGAGTGATCAAATTTCCATTTCCTGCACTTTTGTTTAAGATGTGGTGTTTTAGCATTCTATCAATGCTTTGAGTATATGAGCCATTTTTCAGTGTTCCAATTAAAAATATGGGCAAGTTGTAATCTTGTGTGAGGTTACAGAGAATCAGTAACATTCATCTCATCCAGTTTCTGTGTCTACATTTGAATTAGTCTTTAATTAAACTTGTTTGACTTTTTAGTAAGTGGAAAGAAGTGGATGTTTCTAGAATGCAATTAATCCTACCCCAAAATAAGTACTTACAACAGTTCAGTGAAATTGTTCATTAGAAATGCCTGATTATTCCTGATAACTATGGAAAGAGTTTAGAGGACCAGCTCAGATACAAATGTCTGCCTGACAGACCTCCAAAGTTATGTGAAATTAATCTGATGTTACACTTCCCTTTTCTTTGAAAAAGAAATAGAAGAGCCCACTATTGGGATTTTACCATCCTCTAGGAATTTATCCTTGTCATTTTCCAAATTTAAAAATGTTATTCCTTGTAAGAAAGGTATCAAGAAAGGAAAGTTAAAAACAAACCCATACATAAATACTTCTCCTAAATCAATTTATAATGCTTTTCCTCAAGGATATTTTCCTCTCACTCGATGCCCCTTTGGGAAGTGAAAATGGTGCTGTAGAGGTACCAATTACAGCAATGCCTTGACAAACAAACTCATTTTGAAACATCCAGATTAAGTTTTACCAAGCAACAGACAGCGTTGCCTGAAGTAGAAACATATTTTAATTTGGCTTGAAATAGTTTTGTAGGTAAATGGATCAGTAGAGATTAATATCTGCACATACACTGACACTAACCTGTAACTGTGGCAGAGTTTCAGTGATCCTGCATTAAAGGCTGGGCTGTCTCAGCTCTGCCAAGTGACTTTAGGTCATTCACACCATTTCTCCCTGCCTCGGTTTCCCCTTCTGTCAAATGAATGTGTCTCCTCCTTCACAGAGACATGGCAACATCCAATTAATATTTGTGAGGTACTCACATTCCATAAGCCATAAATAAAACACACTGTGTTGTAATTGAACATTGTGATGTTCATTAACTGATCATGGTAATTAAAAATCCATTCACAGAAGAAAGAGCAAGGAACAGTGAAAGGTGTCTTTAGAAGCTCGCTATGTAAACCCAGCCATGCTCTTTCACAAAGATAACACAAGCATATTGCTATGAACATAAAACACTACTATAAACATAAATAATACAAATGAAATGCATATTTAAAGTATAGAGAACATCAACTGATAGAATGAGACATGATCCACTACCTCTGTGAAAATATTTTTCTCTAGGAAGGGAAGTGACACTAGAAAGAACTTAACAGTTTGTGGATCATCCTTAAGCTGTGCTGCTTCTGTCTACAATGAAATAATGGATATCTAAGTTTAAAAATTGTACACAGTCTAACCATAGCAGGATTCACATAATACCCACTTTTTCCTCATCCTGTGTTTCATATCTATAGTATAATGGGAAGCCCAGCACATTTTTTATTTCTACCTTAGAATTTGTTTATTTGATCAAAATATTACTATATATATTGTTAAAAAGTGCTATGTGAAAGAAAAGTATGATGGTTGTCTACATACAAATGAGCAACATATCCACACAATTTTCTCCAAATCATTGTCCACATGCTAATTAGCAATGCAGATGATTCCAAGTATCATCTTCATATTACATGCACTCAAAAAGGCTTCTCTTGTTAATTATAGGGGTGGACGAGATAAAAAGCGACTGGTTTTGATCTTTCACAAAGTAGGTTCCAGACCCAAGATGCAACACCAATTACATTCCTGAGGTAATTAACATCATGGCTCCCAACTGCTCTGCGGTACCTGTGCCAAGGAACAGGTCAGGAGCTGGAGAGGTTCCTACAGCAGCACCTCCATCAGGCAAGTTTCTGGGACGTTTCAGAGGCTTCTCAAGCAGTGTCTGATACAGACACAAAAACCCAAGAAGTGCAGACCTGCGTAATGCTCTTTGTTTGGGGCATTGACAGGGCAGGTTTGGGCATGGAGGATGTGATGGTGACAGCAGCAGTCACCAGCCTTTCAGCAATTTCCTTCCCAAGCCTCCTGGGTGGAGAACCCCACATCTATTTTTGCAATTTGCAGGCAGGGATCACATTGTCCCAGTGTCTGTACCGCCCTCCATGAGGAGTGTGAGGGGTTCTAATTATTGAATTATTTGCATAATAGCCAGCGATTAGTGACAGGACAAGAGGACACAGCCTGAAGCTGTGCCAGGAGAGGTTCAGGCTGGACAACAGGAGGAATTTCTTCACAGAAAGGGTTGCCAAGCATTGGAATGTGCTGCCCAGGTAGGTGGTGGAGTCATCTTTCCTGGAGGTGTGTAAGGAAAGTCTGGATGGAGCCCTCTGTGCCATGGTCTGGTTGGCACAGTAGTGTCTGATCAAAGGCTGCACTCACTGATCTCAGTGGCCTTTTCCAACCCCATTGATCCTGTGATTATTGTTGGGAAAGCTCCTCCAGATTTGACAACACTGCCAGGTAGGTTGGTGGCTGGGGACACATGATTAAAATATGAATACTGTAAGATGTCAAAAAGTTACTCACTAATTTGAAAATCTTATTGTTAATTAAGATAATCAGTGATCAAAGCACGACTGTGTGCCACTTCTAATGTAAATAGGGTAAGTTTCCACATGGGCAACAGGCAGAGTGTTAACCCTGCACACAAACAGGCACCACAAGTGGTCCTCAGTCAGGGGAAAGGGGAACATCCTTCTGACCCTGTGAGAAAAAATGGATGTTTTTTTCAGTACAAAGGACTTTATAAACATATAAAGCTCCAGAGAGAATTCTGTTCCAAAATGTGGAGGAAAGGGAGGGTGCCAAGTGCACAAGGGAATTTCTCTGATAGAAAATTCTCAGATTAAAATGAATCTCCTTAGACCAAATTTAAATTCAAGGTGAAGCTTAACATACAACACTATAGTGCAATAAATTCATTAACTGAAAATTTAAATAGCACTCCTTGACACGCTCATGTCATTTCCATTCCAGGTGCTCAGCTCCAGTGAGAGAGAAATCACCCCTGAATAAACAGAAACCCCATCCCTGTAATAATGTCCACAATAAAACAGAGTAACATTTACACAATGAATTGGGTAAAGCAAGAACAAATAATCAAAGCTAATGATTTTAAAATGCAAAAATATGCAAGCTTTGCAACTACATGTTTATTTTATCCATTTTTTCTTCATTATATTGTCTCTTTGCTAAGACATAAATCATGCAGCCAGGCAAATAGATGATGTGATGACTCACTATAAAAAGGTAGTTGCTGAGCAGCTTGTAAAAACACATGGACAGGTATTCATACTTCATAATTAATACAAGGCCCACAATCCTGGACAGAAGACTAGACTAGATTATAATGTAAGTATTGAACTTGCACACAAGTTCTGTTTAAATATTTATTGTTGCATGGTCAATTACTTGCAGGTTAGGAAGTGGCATAATTAAGTTTGCACATACAACTTTAATTCCTACTTCTTTGTACTTTACATGTCACAAGCTCTCATGGAAAAATTCACATCATGGTGTACCTGAAACATCTTTACTTTACATGATGGGAATCCCTAAACCAATAGCTATTGATGACTTCATTCAAGTTGTTGCTATACATTCCACAACTTGCAAACAATGCTTTGAAAATAGATTATTATTTCCTTGTTGGTTTTTCCTCTTTCTTCCCAATGCAGGTCACCACTGTGAGCACTTTACGAACATTAATTCATGCATTTTCAGAGACACTTTGTATGATGGATGAGGTGATGGTGCAATTTTATACAGGAGTGCAAAGAGAGCAAATCAGTAGTGTCAACCTACTTTGAAAGTCCAAGGTGAGCTTTGATTTCCCCAGTCTTAGCCCTGAGTGTGTTCTGCTTAGGGTTCCCACTGACTTCACTTGTGATATTTCCAAATTGTACCTTCCACCACTTTCACAATTTTATTAGAGTAACTGGGCCAGGATCATACAGCAAGAAAGAAATTCAATCCTGTTGGGGAGGTACATTTCTACCTCATGCACTGCATGTTCAGTTTACATATTCTAAAAACAAATTATCTGGGAATATCAGAGAAGACTTTGTTCCCTGAGGACAAAGTTCCATGCACTGAAGGAAACAGGGATCTTGTAGAAAAAGTACTAAATGACCACCTGTTTAAGAATCATACTCCATTCATCCTTGCAAAAGTTCTCCAAATGAAGGCTGCACACACAATACTTCTTTTAATCAGAAATTTGCGACTTTAGGTCTCTAAAATTGGTCTTCATGTGTTGTTTTTATTTTACTTTAATATGAATATAATTCTCAAACATTTGAAGAAAAAACCCTGATAGAGACACACATTTACTTTCTCTGCTCTGCCTTTCCAGATATTTCACCATGTGTAAATACATTTATACTCACACAGACCTTACAAGCCACCCCTTTGCTGGCCAGAGGGAGGCAGGGATTGAGCAACAGCTGTAGGGATCTGGTGACCTCCCTACCTATAAGGGCAGCAGAATAAGAGTGTAATTAATATAGATGAGTATGTAATGGGGAATACTACATACAGACACCACCTTTCTAAAAACTATAGCCCATACACAATTTCCATCTAGGAGTAAAGACAAGAAAATTGCATGGTTTATAGTTAAGAAAAATCCACTAGTATTTACTGAACAGATAGAAATTGTTTTTTCCAGGGCTTATTTGGTCAAATTTGATGGCAGTCATAAAAATTGAAAATTATATCAGTAGTATCAGAGAGGTTCTGCTGCCACATTTCGAGTCCCTGCTTCAAAATGTGGCAACAGTAGACCTGATAGTTCTAAAGTCTCACTGCCAAGGAAACTAAATGTAAAAAATATGATCCTTTCACAAGGGCTCCCAATATGATCCTGGGAACTCAAAGCTCCTAAGACTGACCTCTATATTGAGAAAATTATTGATAGAAACTATTCCAGATGCAGTGTTGAAGGACAGATGGATATATATGGTATACCTGGAGAGGAGTCACCATCCCTTCTGTAAGTACGCATTGAGAAAATAAAGTGAAATTGCATGCACATAACAATGGATTCTACGTTCCTATTAATTCCATTTCCCTCTCCTGAAAAAAAAACAAAAATCATGTCATTTGGGTTAGTTCTTCAAAGAGAAATAACTCTTTGTAATAAATAAAAAATGTTCAAATCCATTGGATTATGGAAATAAAAATAAGCAGAGGATAATAAGCAAAGAAAACTAAAGCTCAAAAGAAAATATCATTGTCCTGCTGTATTCGTGGATGGTATGCCCATAGCTTGACTGCATCTACCTCTGGCAGTCCTACCTCAGAAGGAGTAAAAGAGTAAAAATATGCAGAGAAAGGCGACAAAGACAGCAGGAGGCATTGAACTGCTTCACTTAGAGTCAAGAGCTTATTTACAGTTTCCCTCAAAATACAACAGAATTCTTTTTACCAAACAGGTACAACAAAGGCATAGAATTAGGAGTGATTGCAGAATGTGAGTTGGAAATTACTGTGCATATTCCTAAAAAGAAAGAAACAGAGAAGATTAGAAAATCAGTTGGCCATTTCCAAATGATGTCCAATTGGAAATAATTTCTACTCTAGAATCTAAAAATATAAGTGCCTTTTGAATATGTTTCACAAATGCATGAAGTGTGTGTCCCCTGGTAATTAATGAGCATTGTGAACCAGCTGCAGAAACACCTCCCCAGCTCCCTCCCTCTCCACCCATCAGCAGCTCAGAGTGTTCATAGCCCTGCAGGGCTCACTCCACACTTGGCCTGTCCCCTGTGCTCCTCCCCAGGTATCTGCTGTCCCTCAAAGCAGCTGCCTGACATTTCCTTTCCCTCTCTGGCTGTTCTCACTTTCTTACGTTACTGAGCACATTGAGCCTGCGCCAGATCAACCCGAAAGCAGCCATGGATCCATGTGTGGCCTGGATTCCTGTGCTCTTCTTCAGGCCCTCTGATTGTGTATTTGCTATTGCTAGAAAATATTTTCTATTGCCAGAAAATATTTCACTGATGCCATGAAAACTCTCCTTTTCCCAGCCACTCAGAACTACTGATTTATGGAGATGCCTTATTGTCCAACATGTGTTTAAAGTCTAATTTATTACTCTGTGTTATTTAAAATTATATTCAGTTGAAAAGGTAATATTATCTTTATAAGAAAATACATTTTGTTTCTCAAAGTAATGCAATTTGGCTTCTCACTGATTTTTCCAATTCCACAAATGAATTGAAGTGCATAAGAGAAAGCATCCATTTTATTCAAACCCTCTGGTAGCTCACAATATGATCCTACTGTTAGAAAAATATATAAACCCCAAAACTAATGGCACTTTGTTATGAAAACATTGTAAGAAATAACAACTTAAATTATCTGAAAAGTAGGGGAATGACAGAAG
Organism: Sakesphorus luctuosus; assembly: GCA_013396695.1. Lineage (NCBI taxonomy): Eukaryota > Metazoa > Chordata > Aves > Passeriformes > Thamnophilidae > Sakesphorus > Sakesphorus luctuosus. The sequence continues at coordinate 68,771 of VWZD01003224.1, forward strand.
ACAATTCTTCACTGCAGAACTTCTTTGTGCATTTATGTTTTGTAAGAATGTCTTCAGTGGGGATATTAATATGATGTCTCTCTGTTTTAATGGAATTAGTAGGAGTTGAATATATTTACATACATGTATTTCACTCTAGGAGTCCACAGAACTCTGATTGTGGGGAGGTATTTGAATTATGCATACAAAAACAGGACTGACAAAAACACATTTTCTTCCTCTGTCAGATATGATTGAAACTGGCCAGCAGGTTCAAAAAAGTATTAGAAATGGACTGCAATACATGACAGTAAAAACTTAATTTCCCTGTGAAACCTACTACAAAGCTCTGTCAGAACTTTAAGGGAAAAGTTGTAGAGAATGAAAGGAGTTCTGGACCCTACTGTAATGCAGATGAGCTGAAGTAAATGGAATTAAATGACAGTAATAATTGAGTAAAGAGAAGGGTCACACTATGGGGAGATGGGTTTGTGTTCTGAAGCAGATGATTCCATAGGAATTAGCAACAACAGACAGTTTATTACTATGCACCAAACTTTTATACACTTTTAGAACTGTAACCTTCTGCACCTGTGCCACACGGACACTCATTATTGGCTAATGATGTTGTTTACATTACAATGTCCTTCTGTAATTGGTATATTGTACACATCTGCTGAGAAGGTCGGCACAGCTTCTTCTGAGATCAGTAATTAGTTCCTTAAAGGCACATCACACTAATTACAAAGGCAGTTCAGTACACAGCTTTACCTTTTAGGCCAAATACCATATGAAATTCCCACATCACGGAAGTATTTAAAGTATTCACTCTAAGGGACACTTCAAAGTCACATTACTCTGAATGGAAAGGAAGTTTTGCTGAAATAAGAGATTTCTGAAATTCAGAAGAAGTATCAAATGCCATTGCTCATTTAGCAAGCCACAAATACTATGATGCATCAATGGTTTGAAGCATATGTCAAATGCTGTCCAAATATCAGCCAACTTCAAGAAGGTTTCTGTAAGCAAAGATGTAAAAGTAAGCTTAGAAAAGAATAGTCTTACATTTACCTGTAGCCACTTAGTAATGGCACTTCAATATATTTTGACACTGCATTAAAAGTACTGAATTTGACTTTGATCTCCTTGACAAGTTTATCTGTAAAGAATGAGGTCCTTCATGTCTGTACTTGCCTGGGTGACTGCAGAGGGGCTGACAAATTGCTCTTTATTTCTGAATTTTATTAGAGAATTTTTATTTTAAATTGTATTGTTAGAGAAAAAAGTATATTCTTAGCAATTTTACATCCAAGTGTATCAATGAAGTCAGTATATCACTGAGAAAATAGCCCTAATGATGGATTTTAATGTAGGATTGTGCCAATTTGATTTGCAAATCCTAAATTTTCCTACTTATTCATTGAACTTGCTGCTGCCAAGAAATTGAGCTGAAAAAAGTATTAACTTTAAACACGAAAACTGTAAACAATTATCATGCTATATAAAATTCATCGAGTACTTATCATTTAAATATAATTAATCTTTCATGAATTAAATAAGCATATCATTTATGTATTACTAGGATCTAATGTTATACTTATGCAAAGAACTGAAAATCTTCCCATGTAGCTACACAGAATAGAAGTGTTAATGAATTATCAAGCATTATTAATCTGAAGTGTTGGAAAGATGGTGCAAATTAGTTTGTAGGCAACTTCACAAGTTAAAAAAAGCCCCAATAACAAAACTGTACAAATATGGTTTTGTCTTTTATAATATTTAATCTTAACTAGCACTCCAGTTTTAAGGCTTATAAAACCCAATATTCCTAATATTTCCAGCCCTTTGACTAGTAATACTTTATTTCAGAAAGCAAACTCTTTACTCACAGACTTCTTAAAGCATCTGACTCTTCTTCCATTTTATATTTTACTGCACAATAATTCTTGCTGTGAAACTTACATACGTTCAACCTTTTCTTACTTTCTTCTCAAGATGTTAAGCTTATTAATATCATAGTAATAAAGTCCATTTGATTTTATGCTGGCTCAACAGTCTCTCAAGTCCATTTGGTGTGTTGTTTGATAAATGAGGAAATTCAATGAAGCGTGAGTGGGTTAACTAGTGATTGATCAAATTGTATGCAGTAAGTCATAAGAAAAATGTGTTAACAGCGGGGAGGAGGACTTTTGGCTCAGAAAAGAAAATGAGACTAAAACCAAGTAAACCTATCTAAGCTTCTTTTTTTCATCATGACAAAAAACATTTGTAACAATCCTCTCTGACAAATGTCTTAAGTCTACCTGAAATAAAGGTCTGTTCTAAAGATTTATAAAAAGCAACTAAGAAGAGCATGTGGGAGCTCAGCTCTCTCTTGTGTAAAATAATTGAGTTCAACTCGGTGGTGAGTTCATAGTGCTTGTGAAGTACTTTGCATGAAAGTATTACCAGTCTTATAAAGTACTTCCAAGCAATATGAACTTAGTTCATAGTTCACTTTGATTCTTTACAAGCATGAAGAGATATAAATGTTAGTGAAACTGCCTAATATTTTTGAGCTCAGCTTCATCATCGTTATTTCTTCAGGTCTGAACAAAAACTGCTGCATCTCTGCTTGAGTCAATTCACACAGTTTGTTGGCCAGCAGTAGACACTAAAGCCTCACTGCTGATTCTCACAACACTTCTCCTTACCGCACAGAAGTTACCACTCTGTACATCAGTGCTCTGGCATTAGCCCTACATTCCCCATATGGCAAATGCACAGAAGGTACTTTGCTGTTTTCGAATGAAGTAACTATATTGCCCACCTGGATACCATCACCTGCTCCCATGCAGCTGCAAGTTTCTCATATGAAAGCCTTCTTTGTTATTTACATTTTAAATAACACCTGCCATGTGCTGCTAAATACAGGAGAGTGGACATCAGGGCTCGCATTACAATTTGAGAGATTGAGAAAGATCCAGTCCAGTTACAACTCAGCGGTGCAGGGATTAAAGCAACCACTGTGGAAACAGGGATGAGAGAGGAAGTTTCAAAGCTGTGAGCCACAATCAACGTGTGTGATTCACACTCATTGCACTGGGCAGTACTTGCACAGTAGATGGGCTGCAGCAGTCCTGGCATATTCAGTAAAACTACAGTTCTTATGATGCATGTCAAAAGAATACAGAAATTAACTCAGAAGGGACTATTTCACCAGTCAAGGATGGCATTAAAAGATCTGCTATGTGATTTCATTGCAATCTGAGTCAGAAATAATTTGTTGGGACTGAAGGTACATCAGCTCCTTGTGAAGTAAGACCACATTCTAATGCTCCAACCATTCTCTCAGTCACTCCCTGTTCCAGGCACCAAACTGCTCTTCAGCAGCTGTAGTTAGTCAAGCCAGTACTGAATGGATGGACATGAATCTGGAATAGGAGAAGAGGAAATGCGACAGATTGTGGGATATAAGCCAAAGCCAGAGGCCACAAGGTCTTTTTGATATGTCTAGCCGGAAAATTAGGGTATTTTAATAGTTTTATCAAGGGAGTCTTACCACTTGAAACCTAGTAATTATACCAAGCATACATCAGAGTTGGAAAACACTATATTATAGGTTAGAAGACATACTCAGCAATCAGGTTTCTTTGTTCTTTTGGGTTAATAAGACATGATATATTTACAATAGATATTATTTTCATAATTTTTCACAAGACAGATATTAAAAAGACTTTGTGCCAGATAATACTCTAGTATCTAGAGCCAGTCCTTGACAATGTGAAATCACATGTAGAATGGAATAATGACTTTAAAGTTATCAGGCAACAAAACAGTCTAAAACCTCTGTAATGCCTTACTTATTGTTTATAAAGTACCATTGGGTTAAACGCAAAGGTTACTGAGATACGTTTTGGCAAAGATTCCCAAAGTAGATGCTTGAGATTGTTTTGTACATTTGTTCATGTCTAGAGACATGGAAGGATTTTTAGCTTATTTTTCCCAGGGCTGTTGATTCAAAGGTTCTGTAGCAGAATATGGTATAAATTTGCAGAGCTATTTTTCAGTCTCATTTTTTCAATTCAGATTTTTTGTCTTGGTGTTTTAGAAGCTGCTGTTCATAGGCCTTCCTTAGATTGCCAACATTATTTCTCACCTTTTGATTTGAGTTGCACAAAAATCTTTATACAGCTTATATTGGTGCTTGTTTTTTCTTGCCATGAATCTTGGTAGTCACAAGGAAAATTCTGTACCTTAGATAAACTAATTTTCCTTCAAATTTTGATGTAGCTATGAAAAACCCAGCACTTAAAGACTTCTTTTAAAACAACACGCTGAGAGGAAAAGTACAGTATCTAAAATAATAGGCAGAAATTTCAAATTAAAGACATTAAAATTCAGTTCTTTCTGACCTGGTCTCAGAGCAAGCCTCAGTCTGAAGAGGGGATATGATTGCTAAGGTCCAAATCAGGCAATGGAGCAAGTTGAAGTAACCTCAGCGTTGCTCCAGCTGTTTGGGGAAGGTTGGCATTATGCCATGTTGACATCAGGGACCATGAGAGTGCAATACCCAGGGGATGTTTCAACACCTTCAGGACTCGGAAAATTGTGGTTCTATTTTGTATGAACTTCAACTCTTTAAATGTCAAGGATTACTCCAGACAGCAGTTGTATCTGCTTTTCTTTCTCCTACTCTTGCATTATACAGAGAAGGAGCTGGGACCAAGACAGGCCCAAAAATATGTTGTCAGTTTAGGGCACATCATTAGTTACTGCTTGGGAATGGTAATCTCTGTACTCAAGAACAAATGAGAATCCTTCAGAGTCAGACTGAAATAGGACACTACTATTTATTTCGCTCTCTGTAACTTGAAGCTCTGAACATAACATTATCCCACACTTCAGGTCTGCTGATCTGCCAAATACAGTTTTAAAATTCTAGTAGGCTGTAAGTCATATCTTTTCAAAAGAAGAGAAAGACAAAAAGTACAGGCAGAGCATTGCAAATGGTAGGAAACAGAAAACTCCTATGGGGAAAGAACAGAAGACACACAGTGCCTGCAGAGTGGGGAGAAAAAGAGCAGTGAAGGTCATGACAGGAGAAGTAAAATAAAGAGCCATGCAAAAGATTAAAAGAATAGCAAAGCTTCATACAAGAGCATGTGGGGCACACAGCAGCCATGAGAAGGGCTAAGAACACAAAGAGAGTCTGGCTGGCAACAGAAGGATGTGAGGCACTGTTGGAGAGATAAGGGGCATCTGCATCATCTGGTGGATAGCAAATGGTGGAAAAAGTACCAGAGAGCCTGGGTACCTCTGGCATGGGAAAGGGTCTGGAAGATTTCTGAGATAAATAAATACGAAACTTGGCTGAGTGAGGACTGGAGAGATGTGATCAGTGCTCTGCAAGTGCAGTGAGCACACTGACGCAGGCCAGCCTAAGGAAACTTTGCCAGGGTAAGGTCAAGACTAGAGACAGAATCACAGTAAAAGTAATCCAAGACTCAAAAGCAGCAGACAAACTAGTCTGCAGAGCAAGATAAGAGTGTGGTTTATGGCAAGACCAAAAGCAAGGAAGGAAAGGAGTACAGTAGTGGAACATGCCATAAAGTCACAGAATAGCCCAGGTCAGAAGGGTCATCAAAAGATCATCTGGTCCAACATTACATGGGAAAGGAAACTTAGGTCAGATTTTCTATCACCCTGTCCAATCACATCTTGAAAACCTCCAGTAATGATGACTCCACCACATCCCTGGAGAGGTTGTTCCAGTGAATGTTTATTCTCACTGTAAAAAATTTCATTCTTTTGTCACAGTCAAACCTCTCCTGGTGCAACTTCCACCTGTAGCCCCTTGCCTTCTCCATGTGGCTCCTTGTGAAGTGAAAACCTCCTCCACCATCTTTGTAGCCACTTTTTTAATTGTGGAATACTGTGATGAGGTTCCCCTGAGCCTCCTCTTCTCCAGGGAGAGAAAAATCAAGCTCCAGCTCTGTGATCATCTTTGTGGCCCTCCTTTGGACCCTGTCCACATGTTTCTGGAATTGTGGTGACTAGAACTGGACACAGGGCTCCAGCTGTGGCCCAACAAGCACTGCGTAGAATGGGAGGATCACATCTCCATGTCTGTCAATAACATTCCTACAGATGTAGCCCAGGATTCAATTTGCTTCTCTTGCTGCAGTGGCACATTGCTGACTCATGTCAGGTCAAAGGAGACAGGCTTGTCAAGGAGCAGAAATCAAAATTTAGGAGTGTGTCATAGCCCAGATGTACACTGAGTAGTGAGGGACAGCTATAATGGCTGTGGAGAATGTGAAATATCTGGACAGTTCGGTGTTGTTGGGCCTTGCTAGGCCCACAGTCACGGAATAGACACTGCAGGTAGGCTCTTACAGGTCTTGCCTGGCCAAAACAAAAGTAACCAGGCGCCCCACCATCTCATGGTGTGTCTGTCAGTGCACACTCAGGTCTCATCTATAAAAGATTCAGCTGCAGTGAGAACCTACTCTCTGCAAATGACAAAAATAGGAATATTTTGAATACAAGAAGCTCCAGTTCCTAATGAACATGTACTACAATAGGCACCTTTGTTGACAGCCAATATCTTGGCATTTGCTCCCCTTAAAAAAATCAAGTCACCAAATACAGCTGCAAATAACTTAACTATAAATGACAGAGACTAATGCAGAAATTTTCAAACTGAACTTTTAGGTCTTCCAGGTTTCAAGAGTATTCCATCACAACTAGTTAGACTTTGTTTTGAGAAAATATGTGTTCTTAAAAAGACACATGTTGATTCTCAGAAAGTGACAAACTGTAAGTTAAATAATTTTAGGGAAACAAAATCAGGAGGAATGTTATTGATTATTTATAAGATAAAAGCTAAAGTTCAGTTACCACAAGAGAAATTCCATGCTAGTTTTAAAAATTAAGAGCAACCTGAGATGAAATAAGCAGCCATGAGAATAAGGAAAATATTCATAAACTGTTAAGTTCCCCTTTCTCCCATTTGTGGACTATTAACACACCGTTTTTTAAGTTGGCCTATGTGTTTAAGGCAAAATAAAAGGTGTTTTTCTGCCTTATACCAGACTGTGAAACACAGTTCTATAAGGTTTAATGATCTATATTATAAGTGCAGCTCATCACTTGCAGATGTGACATTTACAAACCACTGGGAAACATTTGCAGTAAGATTTTTGTGTAGCAGCCTTAGCCTTGGATGCTGCGTGTACTCTCCATCTTTGCTCAGACCAAAAGGGCTCTGGCAATGCTTTGTGGAAATTTACTGTGTAAATAACGTATTGAGATCCAGCTGGCAATACAGGCACCAGACTTAGCCTGTAGGATATTTCCTTTTGGTCTGATATTTTTCCTTTGTGGAAACTACAGAGCATTTTTTTGACAGAAGAGAAAAGCTCCTCTTGCCCCTTGCTAAGAGATGCTGCTGCCATTGGTCCCTTTGAGTGGAAGGGGCAGGGCAAGGAGCACATTTCTGGCTGTGCATGAGCAGCACAGCAATGAATGTTACTGTTGTCTCTGTAGCACACTTGGGGAGGGCAAAACTGTGACCAGTGTAACATGAGATACACAACACACTACATGAAAAGGCTGCATCCCAGCAGCATGGGATGTTTGCACTTGTCATTGCTCTTGCTGATTGATTACATTTCTGATCAACAAGTCAATTAAGTTTTGTCAACAATTAACTTTTTTCTAAAATTAATAAACAGACTAACAGTAAACACCTTGTTTAAACTTAAAAATAGGGAAACTGCCAAGAAATATATACTGTAAGTCAGAATCTCTAGAGAATCAATGAGGATCCTAAAAAGCAAAGAATATTTGATCAGCAAAACTAGGGATACAAGAAGGAATTTAAGAAAAATTAGGTTAAAAATAGGTCACAAGTGTTGTATTTGTTCCTCAGTGGTTTGAAATATTACAGCTGATATTAATAATGCAGAACAGCAGACCTGTCAAATAAGCAATTTCATATTTGAGAATATGATGGATGCTGTAATAATACCAGACGATGTATTTGAACTCCTTCGCTGTCCAACAGCAATTAATAATGTTATGAGAAAACAGCCGCTGTATTCTAATACCTTAAAATAATTAATGTGTTATCATTTGCATCCTGGAATTTCAGATGAGATGACCAATTAATGCCTTGAGCTTGCTGACCAGAATTTATGTTTGCTTGATTCTAGTTCCTCAGTGAAAGGTGCACAAAATGAAATAGAATTATCTATTAAAAGTCTAAACTTAATGAAAAGGAAGAGAAATTAATGTTTTTATGATGGCAGTTCATAGTCTTGCTGAATCTGGAATTGTGAAGGACTTTGGTTCAGACATTTGAGACCTATATAATCCTCAAATCTGTATGCAAATGTAGGCTTTTCTTAAGTTCCCCTTGATATCTTCTTCCTATGCTCATCAAGCTTTTGCTGATTAAACTTTAATTCCATTCAGTATGTCACCAGCATCAGAACATTTCAGAAAAGAAAACGGAATTGTGACAGTGTTGCCTTTGCCACACAGATGGTGCATTTGTTTGCAGCAGCAGCAGAAGTGAACACCAAGGGTGACTCTGTACAATTCTGAGATGTTTTCAGCAGTGGCCCTTTATTCTAAATGACAAATGTGAATTCAGAAAAGAACAGATAAAATCTGCTGAACACATAAACCAGTCAACAGGCAAGCCAGTGGAACACAAGTGGACTGCAGCCATTTTTCACCTTATCTGAATCCATGGCATTTCAGCTGAAATTTCCTGTGTATAATAAATCACATGTGAAAATGGCCTCCACCTAATAAAATCCGTAAGAGACACCCTTAATTATCAGCAGATGAAAATATGGGGAAACAACAGAGTGTATTTAGTAAAGTAGAAGGATCAGTTGCAAGTCCCCTTGTTTTGGCAGAGCACACTGTAAACAGCTCAGCAGCAGCAGTAACAGGTGTATCTTCCCATCAGACACAGCTCACACAAGAACCATTGCAGGCATAGACAGGAATGCAGGCAAGTGAAAAAGCTGCTTTAACAGTTGCTTGTGCTTGCAAACATACCTGTGAGTATTTATTCAGAGTCAACTTTAATACATGAGTGAGAATCCAGTGCTTGGACTAAAAAGCACTGAATTACCTTCCACCTGAAATTCCAAGGCCTGGACCAAAGCTGGTGTGTTTCTCTTTCAAATATCAGCACACACAGGCACGGCATGCAGAACAATCCCAATCAAGTAGTTGCAAAAATTAAAATAAAAGTCTCACCATGGTCTTTTATTTCCCAGATTTTCTTCTGACTTTTCTGAAAAAACACCCAGTATTTCTCCAACAGCTTCAACCAACTAAACATACACAACTAAAAGAGCAGAATTTCTTTAAATTTGCCTGTGCCAACATGGTAGGACTTAAGTTTTCTTTTAATAAGTATGTGACCATATCGGACTTTTCTTACGGACATAGATTTAATTCTGAAAGGACAGCATATTTTGAGTCCTACAACAATTTAACAGAAGGTGTTTTCCAAAACTGAAGAAGATTGTTAATGCAAAAAAACATGTAGGTTATGAGCTGGTCAGTCTGTGCAGGGAATCTGAGTGGGTACTTTCAGACCATCAGACAAAGATACAACAGAAATAATGGAAGGGGAGAAAAGTTATCCTCCAAGATGTGTGGCAGCCAACAGCAACAGATGTTTTGGAGGTTTATTTCCAGTTTTTATTTTCAAAAGACTCCCAGTTCCCATGTATTTTTGCTACAAATTGCTTTTTCACTTATATTGACTGAGTTCTTTTGCCATAGCTTTTGCCAACTGAAAATCATCCCCAAATGATCAGAACTGTCACTGGCAAGACTTTTGATGTGAAAAGGGTGAGTGACATATCAACCTGTGACAACACTGCAATTTAAATCTACTTGGTCTAGTCATAAAGTATTTGAAGATGGGGTCACAGCACAAGGAGACAAGGTCAGCAGTACAACTTCAGTGTCTGAAGCAAAGAAAAACGCTGCTTAAAGTAAGAATAATGAGAAAAGGAATCCCTACTGATGCTCACAGTGCTGTAGAGTTTGAATGAGAGGAAAATAGTGGTGAATGGGTTATTGGTAAAAGGCTACTTGAATCAGCTTATCAAGGTAGGCCCAACTAGAGCAGAACTTATATCTGTGCACGGGCTAAAGTCACATCCTAAGAGCAATGGTAAGTCCTGCTGAGAGAAGCAGTGAGAAGATATGACCGAAAAGGGATTACTGCAAACAATACAGGAATTAATGGGATGGTTTGCTGAACAGGGGTACCCCTATTGATAATGCAGCAAGAAAGCAAATGAAATTTTGGGATATACAGAAAAAATAGAAGGAGTTACTTTACTTTAGTATGTGGCAAGTAGTGTTACTGCTGTTCACATATTGTGCCTGCTTCTGATGCCCTTGGTACATGAAGCATGAAGATTGCTGATAAACTGGAGAACCACTACAGTCACTTAACACCCCTAACAAAGAGTAACATTTTGTGAGTCTTATGTATTCAAACAAAACCACGGGTTGGACAGAGAGATGGAAATAGGAAGTTTAAGGAGTTACAAATGCTGTGATTTAAAGTTAAATTTCAAGTGAGTCAAGTTATGACTGTAACAATTTAGTAAAGATTTTGTGGGGTATTTTACCACTATACATTTTCAGTCAAGATTGCATGCTTTTCAAAAATATCTGACCTGGATCAAACAAGAATTAAGCCAGGGAAGTCTGTGTCCTCCTTTATAATACAGTCAGGCATCAATGATCTATTCTTATGGTATAATTTATGAATTTTCCAGATTACAGCAAATCATTCTTTTTGATTCTTCAATAGCAATTATGCAGCTATGTGAATATTATCTACGGAATAAAAATGCAAACTATTTATGCATTTGGTGATCTTTCAACTAAAAAGCATTCAATGCCATTTTTACAAAAGCAAATAAATTATCATTTACGTATGAGTTGCAAAAGCACTTTGAGATTCTCAGGTCTTGCTGTCTAGCTAATGATTTACTGAATTAACAGGACTGGTAATTCACTTCCTAAAGATAACAAGAAAATATTGCCAAAAAAGATCAGTGTAATTGTTTATTACAAGTGTAAAGACAGAGACCTACTTGGAAAATATGGCAATAGAGTTATATCTTTACAGGCAAGATAAAGATTAATGAAAATGAAAGATAAAGGATAATAAAAGCAATTATACTGCAAGCAAAATATAAAAAGTGGTTTCACTAATTGCAGTAAGAAGCTGTTATTTGAATGCTATCAGGTTTTAGCCACTATTCTGTGTTAGTCTAAATCCTAAAATATAGCTTGTTTGTTTCTTTGCTCCTGTACAGATACTCTATTTCCTTGGTTTTGAACAAAATCTCAGAATGAACATTCACATTGAGCATTGGATAAAGCTTTAAAAAAAAAAGTAAGGAGTGCAGAATGGATGATGGTGCTCTTTGGAGTTACTCTCAACTGTAAGAAATTTGGGGAATTTTGACATCAAGTCAAGTGAGGGTTATTCTTAAGGCATGAGAACACATTGTTCGGCTTTTCTTGGAACACTTATTCAGCTTAAAAAAAAAGGCTACAATGTGTATTTCAATCCCTATCTCAGTTCTTAACATTTAGCATTTGATATACATTATTTTCAGTCAAAACTGATGATGAGATCAAACATGAGACAAAATTACTCTGGTTTAAACAGTTGCCATACATCAGCTTACCTACAGAACTAGTAAGCTTCAAATCTGAAGGACATTTGGGATAGTTCAGTTCAGCTTACCCTGCAACAAAAGAATCCAGACAAATTCTTTCACATTTGCCACACCACAATAATTCCACAAATGTTCAGCAGGGCTTAGCTCATCTGAGGTTATTTACTGTGAAGTGTTTAGCCCTAGGTTATGGCATGGCTAGCCAACATACTTAAGAGCCTTGTAGTAAATACAGTGCTATCTAAGGTATTTTGTGCAAAAGAATTAAAAATAATTTGAAAAATATTTGCCAGCTACTGCTGCAATGCCAGGACAAAATGTGGAAAACAAAGAAAAAAGTGTTTAAAAACCTACGGCAACATACTACTGTCCTGAGAGAGCTCTGAGCCTACAGACCATAGTCCTCCTCCAAAGCATGGTTTGCTCTCCTGGATGTAGCCATGCCCTGAAGTGGAGCCCTTTCTGCCCTCCCCACCCTGCACCTGAGGGCTCTGTCAGACCTGTGCTACTGGAAGATACACAGTAATCTGTGGAACACTGCAGAGAGATGAAGGTTTCTCCAAAAACAGGTGACAGGAGAAGGAACCTTCCCAATATGTGTGGTCATTTTGGTCCCAATCTTCCTGTGTGCTTATTCACTTGTATTAAAAACTTTGAGGTGATGCTTTAGTAATGAGGTGTTCATATAATAAACACTACCACCAGGAGTAGTACTTACAAATTCACAAAATGCAGGTTAGGAGGGAGGTGCAGCTACTTGGCACATAGTCCCCAAACTCATGGCTAAGAACACTTTTCTTCCAATAAAAATCATGCTACATCTCTTTAGGCCTATATAATGTGAACTACTGTCCACCTTTTTTTTTCCTAGGGCTTGTTAACTGTTAGTGGGTCTGGTTTATGATCTTTCCACCATGCCTTTTAGAAAGGAACTTAAATCACAGACTATTCTGAGTTGGAAGGGACCCACAAGGATCATCAAGTCCAACTCTTAAGTCAATGGCCCACATAGGGGATTGAACCCATGACCTTGGCATTATTACAACCAAGTTTTAACCAACTAAGCTAAGATCATTTCATCGCCTTTCCTGTATCAAACATAAGCTTAGCATTTGTATCTTCAATGTTCTCATAGCCTACTTCCCCCTTATCTATTTTCTGTCACCATAGAAAAATTAATGACAATTTGATTAGGCTTCTGTATTTCACCTGCTGCTTTTTCAAACCTTTGCTTTCTTCCACACACTGTCCTGCTTGCTGGAGTTTTCTTTCAACAGCCATAAAACTGATTCATTTTCTTCATCAAATCCAACCCTATGTCTTCTTTGCCATGAAGTACATACAGCAACAAGAGTTCTGCTAATGGTGTGTTGCAAACTGTGCCTTCCCAGCTGATCAATACCGTCTCATTGTTTCCCTCATCTGTCTGTAGCCATCTGCTGTCTTTTGTCTTATACTTTTGAGCTCTTCAGGGCAGGAATTATCTTTTTGCCCTATATTTCTACAGAATGTATCATCATAATCAGAGTCCAGGATTAAGGCTGCTTTATAACATGATAACATGATAACATGATATCTAACAATTCTCACAATGGCAAAATTTGCCATTCAAAGTTCTTTGCAGATTTTTTTTTTAAAATTTAAGGCTTAAAAATATGAGGTGGTTCAGGAAAAACATAATCAGTTTCTCTGTTATTTCAGCGGCTCAGGAAGGTTTAGAATAGCAGTAGATGGGAATATTAATTCTTTTAACACAGGGCTGGATCAGGCTCAGCAGGTCTGACAGCCTGGCTCCACTGTAACTCCTCCTAAAGGCAGGAAAAGGACTCTCATGGGAAATGAATCAGGCCCTTCGGAGCCCAAGAGGCAGTGCAAGAGGAGCTGTGCTATTGCCTGGCAAGATTGGTGGCTCAGATAGAGCACCACATATTGCCATTTTTGTCATAATTCTACCATAAATATGCTATATTTTCCTGTTTATTTTAGGGTAAAGGTCAAAAAGTTAAAGGTCTGCAACACTAGGCAGGGTCATAAAAAGAGAAAATTCAAGATTATGTCTTCAGAAATCATGATTAAGGCAGACTCCAGGGAAACACAGTGGCAAAATTCTAAATATTACAAAAGGTATATTTATGTGCAAGAGGCATAAATTTCAGTTACCACTGAGAATCGTCACTCCAGGGACCTCTCTGTGCCTACATGCCCACTGACGAGACTGGGATATGTTAGGGGGGTAATTTTATCTTGCGCTGAGCAGCGAAGGTGTCAGAATCTGCCCGGCTTTTCAGAGCCCAACTCCAGCTCCAGCTCCAGCAGGGACTACCTGACTCAGCTCGCAAACTGGAGCCACGGCATCAAATTTCCCAACCCACTTAATTTGAAAGCCTGCCAAGATAGGTGAAAGACCTTATAAATATGTAAAGCAGGAAGTTCAAATTACACCGTGATGTAAATTCCCAGTGATTGATGCCCTTTTAAAAACAATAAAAATCCTCGAGAAAGTACAACGTTGGTAAACGTGTTTCCCTCCCGGTGCTGTCTGACGGTGCCGTGCGGAGTTTGGCTGCTGTATTGTACTTTTCGTGCGGATTTTATTTTGGATTTCTACCACTTCCTGGAGGCCAGGGGGAGGCACAGTGGGAGGAACCAAAAAACTCGGTGCCACAGCCATTTTGTTTGTGGGCAGCATGGTAGAATTCTGTCAGTCAGTATAAGGAGGGGTTTTTAAAACAGTATTTATGGAAAAACTATTCCTGCCGTAACGGATGTATATGTTGAATTTAGTGTTAATTTAGTTCTTTCATAAGGTAGGTATTTATAATTGTAAGTAAATTGAGTATTTGTTGGGATTCAAGCCTCCCCACTTTCCAGGAATCATGGATTTTGTTTCAGGCATGACTGGCTCTTTCGGATGCTGCGAGCTGCCGGAGTGCGGCGGGCGGGGTGCGGGGGGGCGAGGGATGCGCCGGGCGGCACAAACTTGCTGCGGGGTTCGGAGTGNCCGAGCACAGCGAAGCCGCCGCCGGCCCCGCAAAGTTGTGACCCCGCGGCACCGGGTCCCCCGCCCCGGCAGCGCCCGCCGACCCTCGGCAAGCCGCCTCCTTCCTCACCCGGCCATCCTGGCGGGGTGACGGGGAGGGGGATTAAAAGAGAGCGAGAGCGATGAGGGAAAAAAAAAAAGAAAAAAGAAAAGTCTCACTTTCTGCATTTGCGAAATATTTTAAGGATGTTCGGGGAGCCCTTTGCAGCATGGAGGTGGCTGGTTGTAGGAGAGCGAGTATGCAGTCCATATTGTTACAGCCCTTTTGCAAGGGCTGCCTTCTCCCAAGGTAAGTTTGTGGTTTTAACCAAAAATATTCCTTTCTGCGGGTTTTTGGCATGTGTTGGTGCTGTGGAGGGTTTTCGTTGTATTGATGAACAAAACGTAGCCTTGTATTTTTCATAGCTTTGATCTCGTGTATCCCACCCAACGGTGTCTCCTTAATAGCGACAATTACTGAAGTCAGGGTTTTTTTCCTCTTTAAAATTTTATACACGCGAAGCTTAACAACAATTTAACTTCAATTTAAGAGTATGAGAACTCAAATATTTTCCAGATGGACTTGGGTTTCTTTTTGGTTCTGTTTTTTTGTTGGGGGGGAGGAGGGCGGGGAATTCTTTACCGAGTAATAAACGGATCCAGGACCAAATATGTGGCTGTCTTTATAAACGTAATACAGCTCTCGTGTATAAAGAAGAATATTATGTTGCTGCTATATGGTCTGGTGGTGGCTAAAAGAGTTTACAATGCCATTTGTGATGGCTCTTGATGGATTACTTTGGTCTAAAGTACGGGGGGAAAACTGCCCTTGGTATGGTGAAGGTGGAGATGGACATAACAGCGTTTATATTAAGTTATGGCTCTTACTAAACAGTGACCTTTTTATTTACAAATTAGCGCTCTTGTAATTAGCTTAAAGCATTAGTTATATAAAGGTTCTTATTTCCCCACACTTCATTTAGATGTCTTGGTGTTGGCTTGTTTGCTCTTTTTTTTTTTTGGGGGGGGGGGGGGGTTGGGGGGTTTGTTTGTT
>VWZD01003224.1:87426-100439 GCA_013396695.1 Sakesphorus luctuosus
GGGTGGGTTTTTTCTTTCCTGTTGCTAAGTGGAGCATGCGTTTTACATGTACTTATAAATAGATATATGTTAATGTGTGTTGTTTTCTTCTGTTGCAACCTACAGATCACCTCGGGTCTAAGTGCAAAAGGATTAGAAGGCTTTCTGCTAACATCCATATTAGGTGTAAGAAAACAGAAGTAAATAATGTTCTAAGATGGGTGGGAAGACATGATCAAGCCTATGATCAGAGCACATATTGAAAACTCAACAGGTTCAGGAATAAATTTAACATTAAATTTAATATATGTTTAAGGAATCAATGTGCCTGTTATTTTGGAGTGATAAAAACTGACAGTTTTAGAGATCTTTGCATCTATTTCACATTACAATATCTTCATTATTTTCAAAGAATAAATATGACAAATAACAGTTTGAAACAGTCTCTACACTTCTCATTAATGTTTAAATCTTCAAAAATGCATTTTGATTTTGTTTTCAAAGAAAGTTTGCCCATTAATGTAATTAGTTTTGTGGAAACTGACACACAACTTCAGTATATCTCTGCAACAGTCTCTTATTTGTTATCTTTTTTAAAGGGAGGTAAACTTTATTCTGTCTTGGGTAAAATACATCTTACAACCTTCTTCTAGTAACAAACATCTATATCCAAGGGAGCAGTCAGCTTTTATCATCTCTGCTCTGTCAGACAAGTTCTGCTTTTATGGATTCTTTGCTGGAGTAGAGAGTCCTGGTGGTCTGTGACAGTGCAACGTGGCCATCACATCTTTGGTGCCCTGGTACAACTCTTAGGTCTTAAGGACAAGTATCAAGATATGGACTCTCTTAGAAAGTGTGGATTTTGGCTGTCTTCCATTTCTGAGACCTGGTCACTAAGTCAATGAGTTTGGCATTTTGGGCATGGTTTATGCCAATGGAAGTAGTGCCAGTTGTTGAATCTATTAGAATCACTGTCAGTCGTAGAGAATCACTGGGGTTATTTAATTCTGATACAACTTTTTTCCATTGTGTAGACCAGTGTTCAGTTTGCTCATCCATAGACAGCAGTACTGAGCAAATGATAAACTGAGGTACTTACTGAAGGTAATTTCATGCTTCTGCTCCGCTTGTCATACTGGACCATGAAAGTGATGATTTCTTGTGACTGCAGCCTGGGCACGAAGGCCAAGAATGAACTGATTGCCAGTGATCTTGCTGCTCAGACTCAGTTCTAGCTCAGTGAAGTCAGCAAGACCATGAATGCTGACTAGAAGCTTGCTTCACACTTGCTCTTCTTTCTCCCCTTCAGTTGGGGCTACTCTTTAAGTTTGGTTATGGTTTTTCAACTTTGAGGCTGCACCTGATAAAAGTGTCTGTTCCCACTCCTATCAAGAAGTCACAAGGTGAGAAGAGTGAAGTGCTGATCTTTTGCAGTTCATTAGTTTCCTCACTTCTCCCCCCCTTTCTTTTTGAGGCATTATTGACCAAGAAATAGTTCCCAGCAGATGTGTTGCCAATAAGGAATAAGAGTTGGTCAAGATTTTGCATCCTCTCAAAGGTAAATAGCAACTTACTTACCTCCTGCATCTTCTGCAGCAATGCCTGGAAGAGTTATTACTGAAGGGTGCCTCTGTCTTTATTGTGTGTTTTTTCCACCCTGCTCCTTCTCAAATACCTGTATTTCATGCCAGGACCTGAAGCATGAGAACTTCTTTTTTCATTTTTTTTTGTGAGTTTCTTAATTTTCTCCCTTATATATCTCTTTTTGAGATGGCAACAGTGATGTATTTTTCTCCTAATACATCTTTCCTTTTACCTAGAAACTCTATATAATATAGATTCTAGACACCTTTCAAAGATACTTGGTTCTTTTGGTTTAAAACTATTTGAAATACAGCATTCTACTGTAAAGCCATCTTTTCCAAGACCTTAACTCAGCTTGACTGACCAAAATCTTTGTGCCTTCCTGACATCCCTCTTACCAATATTACTAGAGTTTCATAATCAGGTAACAGTCATGGTAAATATTGCCATCTAAAATAGTCATAGCAGTGCAGGGGTGTTGATCCCAGGCAGATGTTACCTCCAAAGTTAACTGATGATAATGTGCAGACAGTTCCCCAGGAGCCTGCTGGTGGTGTAGAAGAGCATTGTTTGGGACTCAGTTCAAACAAAAGCTGTACCTACTGCTTCATTCACTGATACATCATTGTGTTCTCTGGTTTCCTGTGCTGATACCACACCTTGGTGCCTGGGACTCCTGTCTGTTCTCTTTTGAGCATTCTGAAGTATTCATTGTTGATTCAACAAGGCTTCAAGAGTAGGGGAGGGTTATCTTTATGTTTAACACCTTATGACATAGACTTGTTTCTCATCTCTCTTACTCCATGACTGCAAACTCTAGTTCTCCGCATCATACTTGTCAGTGTCAACTTACAGCAATGAATAATTATTTTAAAACTTACTTCAAGGATCACCTGTTTCCTGGCTGTGAACAAAGGACAATATACTAAGTGCGTGCTTCAGGCTCTCATCTTCTAGAAAGTTAGGTTCCTCCACACCTCTTCCAAAGTGATATCTGTATGATTTGCAAGTGTTATAAAATAATGTGCTCTACCTCTTGTATGCCAGACAAACTGCTATGACTAGCACACCCTTCCACCTTTTAGCATTCTTCATGTTTTTCCTACCAAACAGCTCAAGAAATTAATTTATGTTGTAGTGAAGAGACAATCCTAGATTTTAAATGCTTTAGTAAATATACAGGGTGGGGAATGTCAGTGCTTTGAAACAGAATTTCTCTCTTGCTATTGTGAGTGACAAAATATGCCTTGGGCACATGTGACCATGCACCAGTGGCTTCAGGTCACATGGGCTTCTTTACACTCTGCTAAGTCACATTCCCAGTATATCAAGTTACCACTGGACTGTCCAGAGCAAGATAATACAAATACTACAGATTTCCTTAATAGGAAAGTTTGTTCTTCAGTTCTTTGTGGATAATAGCTAGAGCCTAAAATTGGTGGTCAGAAGAGGGCTTAAAAAGTAACTATGTTTCCTAAAATTATTCTTTCTGCTTATCTCCCAGTATAAACAACAGAGAAATGGGAACTGCCAAATAACATCTGAGTCCTAGTCTAAACTAGTTGTGCAGGGAATTGGGATGCTGCTATGGAGCTCCCCGATGATAAACGGAAAGTTGCTCAGAGCCACAGAATACCATAGACAGAAAACAATAGCTACAGATGCAAGTCTGTTGCTTTGAGCACCAGTAAAATAGCAAGCTCTAAATGTAATCCATGAGAATTCAGACTTGGAGCAATGATTCAAAATGGTGGGATGCTGACTTCACATCTTCTGCTGTTGAAGACAACCTGAATCACTTTTGCTAGGGAAGGGGAAAAGGAGGAGTTAGCTTTTGCGATGCACTGAGCACTGAGATTCCCAGAGGAAGAGGGAAAGGAGTGGGCTGAATCTCCTCCCTGTTCCCAAGACTGCCTCATGAATTTGACTCAATAATGTTTAAATTTAAAATGTAGGAAGCCTGAGGAACAGTGAGCCGACTTGTTCCTCCCAGAGCAGTCTTCTTTTAATCAGATTCCATTCTGGATTAATCTGGAACCTGTGCTTACAAGTGCATGGTTACGGTTGTAGGTAACAGGGCTGTGTTAAGGTCATGTTAGCTCACACTTCGCTGGATTAACAGTAGGCTGTGCTTTGGAGTAAATTGGAATCCCTCTATTATAAACACTTCATGTAGAACTTCTTGCACCTGCCTTTAGATGAGTATTGTTAAAACTGTAATTCTAGTCATTGAAAAAAAACCAGGTCAAGCAAATCACAGCTTTAAAAAACAAAGACCTAAAGGATGCCAACCAATGAAACAACAAAACCACCAAAACCCTAAGTTTTGGATTTCTGCTGTGAGATGGATGTTATTTAGACTTCATTGAGTATCCTGATCAGGTGTCCATCTGCCTCTTATGACTAGTTCCGATGTGAATGTCCTCATCTAATCAAGTAAATCCCACACCCCTGTGTTTGCTAATACTGACCTGTGCATGGTTTAGGTAATAAGAAGTTAGCTCTTTATCCTCACTCCCATTCAGAGCTTTAAGAAACTTGCTAAATGGAAGGAAGACCTTCCTGGCCTCACAGGAATGTACATCTTGCATATTTACTAACACAAATAGGAGTGAGTTTTCTGGTTTTGTTCAAACAGGCTAAAAAATCAGGTGACTCAGCGTTACAGGCATCCCTTAGGTCCTGTATCTATTTACTAAAGACTCTTGGTGCTGCCATTACCTGGTGACTAAAGGGATAACTTCTTGAAAGGGTCCTTTTATCTGACAGATTTTCCTCTGTAATGCCAGGCATAGAGAGGGCATGTTACCTGGATGTATGTTCAGAGAGTCTTCTCAGGAAAATTTAAAACTTAATTTAAAATGTTATAATGCAGAGCACTTGTGTTATTTCTGATGCTCTTAAAGGTATCCATACAAGACAGAATATCACAATGTCTTTAGACAATGCGATTGTGTATTCACAATTCAAGAAAAGTGCCACAATCAGTATCTTTTAAGGAGAAGACATGCTGGATAACAGGTGGAAAAAAGTATGTCTGATGACTCTGCATATACACATTCTGTGTAGCCCACATCCATTTATAATCACATAATAAATGAAGATTCTGTAAGAAAGTATTCTGATTTCTTTTGTCATCTCTGAATCTATTTCCAGCTAAAAATTGGGTATTGAAGGAATCTGGGAGTTGGAAGCTCTAGTCAAGCAGATTTCCAGATAAGCTACTTCAATGTGAGAAACTCTTTTCCTTCCCATCTTTCATGTTCTCCCTTTCTTTTGCTTTTTTTAATGGGTCATGTCCTTTTGTGCTAACACCCTTCTTGAGTTGCTTATAAATCAGATAAAGTTCAGCAGAATTGGCAGTTGTGACTAGTACCAGGCTCGTGCACAGGGCCCTGTGTTAATGACAGGGGTCTGTCACCTTCTCCTGGTCAGACAAGCAGAAGGTCCAACAGCTGTAAAACTGACACAGTAAGAGAATGAGAGTGGAGTGTCTCTATTAGGCAGGGGCAAGAGGCTGAAACGCTTACCTGCTTGTAATCTAAATGATTTGAGAAAACCACGTTCCATTTGCCTGTGTTCATGAGGTTGCCCTTACAGCAGATTTGGGGATTTCGCTGAGGGGGTGAGAAGTAATACCACAGCAGCTTGGATTTCCAGAGCCCACTGACATTAGCAACAGAAGAAATAACCTAATGTGATTTCTCTATTTTTCTTCTCATGGTGACTTCACGTTTTCATCTAAACCAAAACATTTTCCCTCTCAATATCTGCCCAACTCCTACAAGTTTTTTGCATTCTCTAAATGTTCAAAACCCTCAGGAAATATATTTTCTTCAGGTTAACCCTACCAGAGTTTTACATTTTCTGTGCCTCTGATGCTATCATTTAAAGATATAGATACATCAAAACAATCTCATCTGATCAGTTTTATATTCAGATCTAGCCTCCTCTGCTGGATATTTATAGTCCAACTTAATTCATTAGGTTTTTTTCACTAATACAGCATTATTAATTTGCACACTCTGAAGTGTATATATAAATGTTTGTTTATGAATATGATCATGATTAGTTTGTATCCTAGAAGACAAACAATATCTTTCTAACATTCACTCATGTTTAATTTAGAAGTATAAATCAAACTACAGTGTGTAAAAAAAAAAATCCACTTCTAAAACTGAAAAAATATTTGTGTTCTTGCAAACTAACAACATCAGACTTTTGCAATGCAAAAGGCTGAGTTGTTTGTATTTTTTTCATTTCTTTGGAGATATATATTTACTTTAAGTAAAGATGGTATAGCCTATATTAGGTACTTAACAACACAGTCATATTAATTCGATCTGGAATTCAGAGTTCACTCACACTGTAGGTATGTAGGTAATTCCCACTAGCATTAAAAAAAATCTAAACATATGTGTTAGGAAATACCTCCTCATTCCAAGCTGCAAGTATACTTTTCTGTGCCAAAAGACTTCGGAAGCCTTGCGAACTCCTGGCCAGGTATGTCAGTGTTTTCCTCGGTTGTCTGAGGCAAGCAAATATACTAGTTCCATTCTGATTGAGTAACTGCAGTTTAAAGCATTGGGCTTCATAGAGTAGATACGAGACACACGTTTGTTTAAGATCAGCAATGTAATTCTGAAGTTCTGAAAATACTTGATCATACTAACCAGAAGCTCTGAAGCACTTGGAACAATTTTTCATAGATTGACTTGCAAGATAGGATTTCTATCTTGGCAGTGTAAGGTAAAGAAATTAAAAAGTTAGAGTATATGTCTACCTGAATTGAATTTGCTGTATATTGCATTTACATAGAGCTGCACAACAAACAGCATAAACTTTCTAAAGTCATGCAAAGGCCTGTCCCCAGTTTACCCCTTTATCCTGCACTGAGGTGGCAGCCCAGTTTATGTACTGGTGTGGTGTGTGCTTTTGGTGACAGGGTTTTTGTTTGTTTTTAACTTAATGGTCAATTGAAGGATTTTTGACAGCAGGCAGAGCCATGTACAACCATAATTTCCCTCCTTCTGTTTTCCTTTTTTAGCCTTTCACCTTATCCTATGCTGAATATCAAAGTAATCTGTCCTTAGCTCTGTGATGAACGAATCAGCAGTTGTGTTTGCAAAACAAGGTGGGGCTTTTTGGCTTGTTTGTTTGTTTGTTTGGGGTTTTTTTGTAGTTTTGTTTGCTTTTTTCTTTTGTTTGATTAAGTTTCCCTGGTTTTTATGGTTGTTGTGGTTTTGTTGGTCGGTTGGGTTTTTTTATTTTTGTTTGTTTTTCTTTCTTTGCAAGAAATGTGTAAGGTTTTTGCCCTTCTGCTGGCTCTTCTACTGGAAGTAATACAGAATCATATGATTATACTCACATAACTCAGAAATTATTCATGTGTTATAATCTGATATTTGCAGCTAAATAAGAGTTGGCTAGCCAGTCTGTCCAGCTCAGACTGTGTTTAATTAATAAATTATGATTTTAATATTATTATTGTTTTGTATGTCAGAACACAAAACGTTTTGGATAAAGATTTTTTTTTAAACAACCAGAGCATAAAGTAGCACATTTTTGGAATTTTTTTTGTCCCCCTTTGTCTTACTACTTAATCCTAAAAGATTAGTTTGTGAAATGAGTTGCTGGTGAAGATGACTAAATCAAGAATTCAAGGTGTGTCCAGCATAGTATTTTAGAGGGAATACACATTACAGCATGAAAGCCTAAAGGAGAAACTCATAAGTCACTTTTAACCCTTACAATTCTAGGATATCTATTCTGAATCCGTTGAAACTTAAACAGGGAAAGATACATTTCAATACAGAAGAGTGTCAGCATAGTTTTTGTCTTTACTGCTGCTGTCTCTAAGAGGATAACTCCTTCCACTATAATGTATTTTCCCTGGACACATGTAAACTTGAGTCTCTGGAATGAGCCATAGAAAGGAAGCTCATTCCTTTCTGACAGTACTAAAAAAAACTCCCTCAAACCCTTCCTGTTTTCAGATGCATTTCAGGCAACAGAATAGTAAAATGGGCTCTCTGTCCAGGTGATGTTGGGACAAATGTTGAGTCTGTGAAATAATCATCCTAAGTCATTCATTCCTTTGCACTCGTTCTGGTCCTCCTGAGGAGGCAATTGCCCCCACCACCTCTAAGAGCTCAGCTGTAGTTGGAGAAGTAGAAATCTGGCAACAGCTTTTGCTGCTCCTCTCTTTAATTTGTCTCTTCTCTGCAAGAGAATTGCTGGCTAGTGGCTTTTCCTTCTCTCTTGGATATGGCTCAGTGGAATATCCATTTGAGGTTCAGCTTAGTTTCCCTGAGGATGCTGGACTTGACTTTTAAGTGTGACTGACAACACATTCCCAAAGAAGACTACACCATTAAATTGGCATCTGGCTCCTTTCAGTCATGATAAAAAACATTGCCTGTTATATGTGTACTTGAAATTATAAAGCCCCACCCATACACAGTGATATGTAATCAGCCTGAAAGAAAATATGAACTCTTCCATATATAGACTAGTTCAGACACTGGTTTTGTAGGCAAAAGTTTTAAAATATAGCTTATGACAGTGTTACTATTTTGAGTGTGTATTAAATTACATATATAGCTGTATCATTTTCTGCACAGCTCTTATTCAGACTACCCTATTCTGCAGCTTTCACAAACTGGATCATGTGAGGAGGGCAGTGGCTGTAAACTGCAGATAGTGGGGAAATGCAAGTTCTAACACGGATCTCTTCAGGTGTCTCTTCTGCTTTGTGCAGTTGGGCTTCTGGCTGAGTTGTTGGAAGTATCCAGTGGGATTCCCACTTGGTACTCAGTGCAGCTCCATAGGCAGTGGTGCTGACACCAGTGAGGGGGCAGTGCAGCCACAGAGGAGGAGTGGATGGCAGAGCAGGAGGAGGGACTGCAGTGTGTTAAGCCAATATTGTTATCAAAGGCAGCACAGTACCAAGAGAGAGCCTGAGCAGTGACAGAACTGCTGTAGTTTCAGCCTGTCTTGGTTTTGTTGGCATTACCCACTGCAAAATGCTGTTGCCTTGTGATTTCCTGCATGTAGTTTTAAAAAATGTGAAACCCGTTGGTCACATGGTAATTCCTCATCCAGTTTTTAGTATGGTCACTTGCAACAAAGTGTTAAACCTTCAGACTGTGTTGCAAGAAAGCCAAGTTCTGTGCCTCTGTTCTGAATGTTGAGGGCACAACTGCGTTTGTAACGCTGTACTACTTGTCATTTCTACTAAGGTACTGCTCACGAGAGTAGCAATTGTTGGGTTTGTAGTGGAAAAAATACATGCTCGTGTTTAACACAAGCTTCTTGTTTTGCCAGGCTGTTGTATCTCTAAACTTAAACTTCTTGTGAGTTTTGGAATCTAGAGGATTATGCATACATTCTTTTGAACAGTAACAGAAACATCATATGAAATGCAGTAGTATCTCATCTTGTATCTATTTGGTATTCTGCAGCATAAACTGAAAGTGCTTACAAAAAATAAAAAGTAACTGAAGAATTTGGCCATGTAATACCTGTACCAGAAACAAAAATATATAAATTTATATATGTATACACATGCGAGACAAATTAATCTCCCCTCATTGAGTCAAGAATTGAGGAAGAGATTTACTTGGTCACCACTTCAAATTATGATTCAGAGAACTTCAAATAAGCTTTGTACCTATTGCACCTCAACCATGACCACCTAAAGTAACTAAGTGAATATATTATACCATTCATTGGGAACCAACGCTATGAAACACTAAATTATCTTTCAAAGCAGTGGCAGAAGTTATCACAAAGGCATTCTGCACCAGTTCTGTAGAATGGTGTCTGAACTGTTTAAATAATGTGTGACAGTTCCATTATCTCTTTTAAAACAGACAGTTGACACAAGTAAATAAGGTGAAATTGGCTACGTGTTACATTACGGTTGAAATCTTCATGCTATTAAGATAATTTCTGTATGCATCTACTTACTATTGTAAGTGACATTTTGTAAAATAATGAGGAACCTCTAGTGCTACATTTGCCTGCATTTATCTCATTTGAATTCAAACTCCAGGTATCTCACTGAGATGATTCATAAGAATATCTCTATCTCTAGAGTTGTAAAGCACATGCAAGAAGGGGAGCTGAGAAGCAAATTTGAACAGCATCATCACCACCAAATGTAGAACAGGAATATATATTAAAAAAATCCATAAAAGCTTCCTACAGAGCAAAAGAGCCACCCACAGCTTTACAAATACCCCTAAGAGAAACCCAGGTATGGTAACTTCAGAATGTACCATTTAGTACTTGAGTACTGAAACTGTGTGTGGGGAGAGAGATCAGTGACATTTCTTTTATCAGTTCAGAATAGTTGGCATTTGTGGAGATGAAAAAAACCCAGATCAACAAAATTTCTGTACAGATAAATGGTGAGTTAGTACTAGCAGGGTGTAAAGTAGTCAGTGAGGGAAATGAAAAACTGCAAATATTTATGGATATGAAAGTCAGAAAAAAATGTTTCAAAAAGTTTTTTTGAAGATGTTGATTAACTGTCTCCTAGAATTTTATAACCTTAAAATATGAAATTGCTTGATTCTGGAAAGCACCAAAAATTATATGGACTTTACCCTGTATGCACTTTTGTGATGATGATTGGAGTTAGAATGGGAGACAATATTAAAGTCATGTTCAAACTACAATTCATGCTTGAATAAATGACTGAAAGTCTTTCTTTAAGTCAGAGAGGTCTTAAGCCAGAAAACAAAATAAATGCTAAAATTTGCAAAAACTTGTCAAACAGTGCACAGAACCTGCAAACCAAAATAGCAGGTTATGTTTTTGGGTTTCACAAACCCCAGTTAGACAACAGCACAGGACACCCTTGTCTGTAGCTGCAGAGAGCCAGTTGTTGTATCTTTGCCCCTGATGCTCAGACTGAATTTAGTACTTTTGAATGTATAAAGGTCATATTTACCAGGTACATAGCTGATATACAAAGTGCTTTCATTTTAGCAAAGCTTGTTCTTTTAATTGTTTTGAGATCATAAAAAGATGAAACCTTAAAGAAATGCCCCATATGTTAAAGATCTGAGTTCAGCTGTTTGCACAAAAAATCCAAACCAAAGAAAAAAAAACCCAAAACCCCCAGCAGTTCATAATGTTGTATTCATTATAGTTCAGTTACTTTACCTTACAGCTCAATTTTTAAAAGAGATACACAGCACTTTGGTTCAACAAATTAGGTTACACTTACTGATCTTTTACTGAGAGCCTGCAAAGAGTATTGTGGTTATTATGCAAAACATACCAATTCTACATTAACTGCTCTTATAGGGCAGCACTGATGTCTACAGATGTCATGTGTGTATTTTGGTAAAAGCTACAAAATGGAAAAAACTAAAATATACCTACCTATGTAACTGAAAGGAAGGTAAAATGGGAACATCAGTCTATGTTCATGTTCTGTATCTTTTCCTGTCACCACTTTATACAGAACAGACTTTAGGGCTGATGTCATATTGTTTTCAAATATCCCACTTTTCATCTTACTAGCAAATTAATTTAGTTAATTTTAAGGACTAAACAGCTTCTGTTAGAAATTATTTAAACACAATCTATTTTATTGGCAAAACATTAAAAGCTGATGAGTCCAAGAGTTTCAGGCCAGCACTCTTCCTTAATGCATACTGCCCTCTTTGTATCCAAATGTTATTGTCTGTTCTGCTTGCTCTGCACTTTTCTCAAGCTTGCGGCAGGGTTAGAAATGCAAAGGTCAGTTAAGGATAAGTTTAAATTTGATTATTCTTTCTTTATAGTTCAGAGTATTTTCAATATTTTGCTTTTCATTATGTTCACTATGTATTGTTTTCCTTTCATCAGTGTAAGTGGAAAGTTATATTTAATGGCCTTATTTTTTGCTTAGCTGCCAGGTGTTTCATTTTCATTTAATGTTTTAAGTCAAAGTCAGTCTATGATGGCATATTGGTTTTTTGGGTTTTGGTTTTGGTGGTTTTTTTGTCATCACCTTATCTGTCTGATAATTGGATAAATTAAATTATTTAGTATTTGTGGAAACCTATGTAGATGTTTTATGGGCAATTTATTTTCAAATTACTATTTCTAGTTAGTGTGTGCTTTAAACTTAAAATTAGAGTAAAAAGCAGTATGATGTTTAAACATTTGGTTTTGATGTAGCTACTAAACAAATGAGTACAATGATGCTCCTTAGTTCATGCCGTTCTCCTTAAAAAAAAAAAAGGGCACCAAACCCAAACCTTCCTAAAACCAAGTCTCATTCTCCCTAACAGCTGCCTTCCACTGCATTACCCATTTGTAATACAGATAGAATTTCTGGTCCCAGAGAGGTTACGATGCCAAATGACTTGCAAGTTAAACAGTTGTGCAGACCTATAGGGACGACAGACATGCAAATAGTTGGCTTGAAACTGCTGCTAACAACTGCATCTAGTAATATTTCATCCAGGGTCTAGTAGCTGCTCAAGGTGGAGGATGGTGGTATTATTATTGAAGCAGTGATGAGATTAAAAACCTGGCTTTTGTTCCTATTATAGAGATATCAGATCTCTAAAATTGCCAAGCAAACCAAGGTTTTTCTATTTTTTTTGTTGTTGTATTTATGTCATATTTCTGAAAGTTCTATTTCCCAATAGTATGTGATAAAGAACAAGTTGTGTCTGCTAATTGTCGTATAACAGTATATAACTACAGTATGTTGCTTTAAAAGTGTGACACTTAAATTCAATCAAACCACAACTTTCTCACATCTTTAAATGAAAATATAACTTCAAGAGGGTGGATTTTACTTTAGAACTGGAGTTACATTATGATCTAGTGCAAGCACATAACACGTGGATTGTTCCTGCATTCGGTGGCTCCAGAGCCCCGCGCGGCGGGAGCGGAGTTGGACGCTCCTGCGGTTCCGCTGGGACGCGCCGGGAGCAGAGGGACGCGCCGGGAGCCAGGGACAGGCTAGGAACGCAGGGACGCGCCGGGAGCAGGGACAGGCTGGGAGCGGAGGGACGCGCCGGGAGCAGGGACAGGCTGGGAGCGCAGGGACGCGCCGGGAGCAGGGACAGGCTGGGAGCGGAGGGACGCGCCGGGAGCAGGGACGCGCCGCCTGCCCATGCCCTGCTCACAGCCGGGCAACGCATCAGTTCAGTCGGCTCCCTGGGGATGTGAACGAGCCTCCCTAGTGAGACAGGCTCAGATGAGTCTCCCCTTTGCCAGGGGTGCGCTCACTCGAGCGGGTCACTGGCAATAAACCCACGCAAGGGTTAACCCGGTTCGCGTGTCTGCACTGCCGGACCGAGTTTCTGAGAGCCTCAGACAGCGGCCGGACCGGGCCTGGTTCTTGCGCTTCTGCGGCGCTTCGGGGGAGGCGAACTCGGTTCGCGGTGCGGGCCGGGCCGGGCCGGTGCCCACGGCCGAGCCGCTCCCCGGGCGGG
>VWZD01003224.1:101365-146365 GCA_013396695.1 Sakesphorus luctuosus
GGCCCCGCTGGGGGGCGCTGCCGAGCCGAGGGGGGCGCGCGGCGGCCGCGGGAGCGCGCGCGGGCCCGGCCGCCCCCGGGGCTGGGTCTGGGACCGGGACCGGGATCGGGACCTTCCCCTGCCCAGGGATGTACAAGTGCAGGCGTTTCTGTTTGGGTTCACTGGGAAACCCTGGAAGCGCCTGCGGACAGCCTGAGGTCTGTCAGGCGCGAGTGAAAGTGCGATGGGCCCCGCTGACACACCGCGCACAGGAAGGAAAGCTGAAAAGTCGATCGCTTTCCGCGCGGTTTTGCTGTCTCAGTGCAGGGGGAAACTTTGAACCTTTTTGAACTTCAGGATCGTTTAATCATTCGCTCAGCACTTTCCAAGATAGGTAAAACAATCAGTAGCTGTTACTGCTGAAGATCCCTGCACTGGAGTGTGTTATTTATTATTTTCGGTGTTTGCAAATCTGTAGTTACTTCCTTCGTATAATAAAGTTTACTCCCTCCATGCATTAATCACTGCAAATAGGAGAGTACTGTAGAAATAAAGTTATGTAAGCAGGTTTTGAAATTTGTTACTAAGAACAAAGGTGACAGTTTCATAGTCCTCAGTTTTTACAGCTGTCAGACTGTCATTGTCCCTTGAAGGTGACAGACTGTAAAGTTTCTGTGTGTAGTTCTGGATATACAAAACTTTGAGTTACATTTATTGTAAGAGAAATACCATCTTTAAATGGAGTTTTCTATTTGTGGCACTGTGGTTATAAGTTAACTGAGCCTGTGAATTTTTGTGAAATGTCTTCAGGCAGAGGGATTTCTAGAGATTAATGCTCTTGGCATGTTGTTGTCCATTCAGTAACCACTCTGAGACTTTTCTAGCATAACTCCCTACCATTTTAACATGATTCAGTATTTCCAAATCTTGTGCAAGTCATAAGTTGCTTTAAAGATCTTCTGTAATAAAGTATATTGTGAAGTGTGGGTGTTTTGGTTTTTGTTTTTAATTGGTAGGTTGGTACCTGTTCTTTATGGTTTTGTTTTGGTGGTGGGTTTTTTTGTGAAGACGCTCAAAACTTTAGCGTGGTACCCACTGAGGAGTGTTGCAGAGGTAGCCAGCAGTGCTTTGGGTGCTCGTGTTTCCTTTTGACACAGTAGGTTGTTCTGAATGATACCTGTAGATTCTCAATATGAGAGAGCACCCTTAATTTGTTTTTATACCAGAATTTTAGATTTTATTGTATGCTGTGATGCTTGCTGAGTTTATTTCTCAGTTCAAGTGAGCACGTGTGCATTTATTTATGTAGCAATGTCAGGTTGCCATCTTTCTCTTTTACTGCTTGCCTGGCAGTTACAGGTTTTCCGGCTGGAAAACCACATGGGCTGTCTGTGTAGTCTCCCTGAACCCAGAGAGATATGTCCAAGCTAAAGAAAGTAGTCATGGGCAAGGGAAAGATATTAAACATTAATTATAGGGCTTGTTTCTGTGGTTAATGTGCTGCTTTTGTTTCCTGCATCTACCTTCGAGGTTAAACTTCAGACACTTTCCACAGTTTGCTCATGCACGTGTTTTGAATGTGGGTGTACACACAAGCACACACCCCCAAGAGAAATTTGTTTGCCATCAGTAAACATGGGTGTCTTTCTGAATCCCTTTTGGATCTTACATAAAATAGCTGATATTAAACTCTTCCTCCTTGTTTCTTCAAACTTGCTAGATTTCCTTCCTTCTCTCTCGTTACCCTAACGAGCTTTCTCTTCAGTGTTATGTTGGTGTTGACAACAGAGACACAATTCTGTGACTCAGGTTATGACAAACCTCACAGGTTTAATACGTTACTGTGTTGTTTGCCACGCTTCATGCCATGCAGGATTTAGAAAAGTTGGTAATTGTTTGTTGTGTTGTGGAGCAGTTGAAAACCTGAGTTGGAGGATTTTTTCCTGATACTTATGAAATGATAGATGGTTTGTATTGCGAACAGATGGCAAAGTGTCCATGAGAATCTGGAGGAGAGGGTGGATTCAACTGGTGTGAACAAGCATTTATAACTTTTTATAAATAGAATTCTAACATTGCTTTGAGTTTTGCATAAATGTAATTTTAAATGAATACATATTTGGAGCTAAGAGCTTTCCTCTTGACTAAATAACTTTCCCTAGGGAAAAATGCAATCAAAGAGATTTAATATTCAAGCATCAAGTCACAAGATATTTAAATGACTAATTACTGATTTGATGCACAAAAAGGAATCTTGTTTCCCTTTCATCTCATCTCTCTCCCATCCTGTTCCTGCAAAGAATAAATAGGGAGAATATTCCGTCTTCACTTTACAACTGCAAACTTCAGTTGAGCAGTGATTTCTGTACGGAAGGAAAACCAACGATTGAGTTCTAAAATACGCAACTGATACAAGAGATACAGTAACTGTTCTAGAAGAAATGACAGCCAAGGGCCTTAAAGTGATGTTAGTTCTGTTAATAAGTAATTGTTAACAAGTAATTGTTAGCACGCTTCAAGCCGTGACTTCAGTTAATGGTTTTGTGTGGAGGTAAAAGACAGGAAAAAGCTCTTTGGCACACAGACAGTGGTGCTGGAAGTTACCACCTGATCTGGTGTTCCGACAGTTGGTTTCGCTCCCAGGTTTCTGGGATAAACACTTTGTGGCTGTTGCCAAGTCTGTTGCTAAGTCTAAGAAACTAAAAAGTATCAGGAGATATATGTATGTCAAAAAAAAAATCGTTCAAAATGTAATGACACTCCTTATGTAACACTGAACATCCCCTGTATTGTCTCAAAATCCTGTTTTTGAGCAAAACACCCTCAATGCTGTAATTTTGAGAGCCAGACAATAGGCCAGTGTTAATGATACAGTAATGCAGATTTGGCTGGGAAGTCAATTTAATTGATAACTGCCTGAATAAACAAGTAGATGGATTGGATTCGTTTATCCTTTGTGAAGGACTTTTTAAAAGGTGTTACTTTGTGTAGCCTGTGGTTTCTGTTCTGGAAGGGGGTGTTGCTTTTTCTTTAACTGGAAATTCAGATTCTAGACTGAAAGGAGACAGCCAGCAAAGCAGAGCAGAGGTAGCTCCAGTTAAGGGAGATAAAACCTGAAAAAATAAGACAGACTGCAGCTTTTTGAGTGTGTTCAGCAACTTATGTTTTGGATACAAAGTATGCAGAGGTCTTACAGGCACCCTTGATTTGATGACCTCCAACCAAACTAAGGGAAACGACACTTGTTTTCTTTGTGTTTTTTGAAAGGAAAGGAGATAGGACACATTCTGCATCCCCAGCCTCTGGATTCTTATGCAAAAGAAACTTGGCTTGGGGTTTAAGGCTTTGTAGATAATTAAATAATACATATTCTTATGGAAGAAATACTGAATATAGTTGGTTGGGGGTTTTTGTTGCTTTGGGGTTTTATATTTTTTTTAAGAGAGTTAAAAAAATGAACAAGCCAAATGTTTGAGGTACATCATGTCAACATTGTGAGGCATATTTAAAATGTTGGGGAGTTAGAACTTGGTTTTAGCAATGCCTCAGCAAAGGCACTCACTGTATGTGAGCAGAGATACTTCTAATCAAAAGTCCCTTAATGTATATTGGAGATAGTGACTATCTAATGCGAAAATATGTCTGTATTGATGACATTTCTAGAGTTAATGACAGTCCTGGGGGTCTGGGAATTACGGGTTTGAGGGAGTTCTTATTTGATGGGGGTTTTTTTGTGTGTGTTATCCTGATGTAAATGCTGATGGTACTACAGTCTGCTGAGGCTTCAAATGTTAGTTTGGATTTTTGTTCACGTTTTTACAGGTTAGATGCATTTTTTCCCTCAGATAAACTTTTTGAAATCCTGTTGTCTGTGTCTTTGCTGTTGAGGCAGGGGAGGGAATCCTGTTGCTTTATTGAATTACTCTTGACTACCCCTTCTGACTGAGATCCTGGTTTGGTGGTGAATCATTCCCTCACCCTGACTCTGGGCTGGCTGCTTGCTTGTCCTACTACATTTCTGCCAGAGTGATTTCAGAGTTTAAAATTTGAGCTTACTTTCTATTTCTAGTTAGTGTTACTGGTCACAGAAAGGAGAATTAAGCAGGCAGAGTCCAAAACTGTAATTGTGCAGAAAGAACTGAATGAACAGATTCATACTGTTTCCCTTTGTAAAGGTGTCAGGGTGTAACTGGCAGGTTGCACAGCAGGTGGAATTAAGTCTGTGTGTGTAATTACAATCTGTGGGTACTGTCACACTCTGTTTCCTGATGTTTGAGCAAACTGTTGAAATAGTTTAAATTGTGCTCTTGAGCTGTTTAAATCCATAGTTGTGTTACTTGCCCTGCCTTTGGGGATATTTAAGAAAAGCCTGTTTGGTAAACATTTTGTTACTGGATGTAATTCCCCCCCTTGCCCCCTTCGTCATGACATGTCACTATTTGCTAAGCCAGAGAAGACACGGTGAAGATCAGCTGATGTTCATTCCAGTGCCCCAGAGCACTTTAAACACTTCTCTAATAGGATGTGTTTTGATTCAGCAAAGCACTCCGTGGTAAGTTTACATTTGCTCAGGTTGGGTGGGCACAAGGATCAATCCTCTGCTCAGAACTGCCTTGGGCATCGCTGCCATAGGTCTCTTCCAGATGGTACCTGCACAGAAAAGTAATGCCTTTTGCCTCCCAAACCTGTGCTCAAGGCATTGGAAGGCCACCACATCCAGGTTCTCTTGCTGAAACAGCTGGTTTTAGCTTATCAAGGGAAAGAGCTGGTAAGGAATGTACAAGGAGGTACCCACATGTTACCATCGAAGCCCTGACAAATGTAAAATATGTGAGGTGTGTGGCTGAGGTTATGGTCAGTCAGGGGATGAACTGACCTTACACAGGGAAATTTACCCAAGGATTCTACGCTCTTCTGTTACATTCTTGCCATCTTAAGAAACTGCGTTCTGTGACTGCTTCCACAAAAGTCTGCATTGCTAATTGAACAACTGTGTACATGATGTCTTAAATACTCTTAAAATAACCCCTACCTTGATGATGCACAATTCATGGATATTAAGTATTCTAGAATCTCATAGGGGCTATCATAATTACATGAATATAAAATCGTAACAGGTACTGTAATTGACTCAGTAGTTTCAAGTCTGGATGTAATTTTTTTCTTTTATATACTGTCAGGAAACTCCCTATTAAGTTTTTAGTTTACTAACAAAAGTAAATCTGTGTTCCCCTCCCCAGTTGTAGAAGTCCTGAAATTTTAAATAGAGCAACTGAAATCCTTTAGTGTCCTCCCCTTAGAAGGGGACAACTGAAACATTAAAGGATTTTGAAGCAAACGGAGAGAGTAGACACCTTTATTTGCATATTATTTTGATTCATGGGTCCTGTGAACTTGAAGAGTTTCGCTTCCTGTTTATGCCACGTTCTCCTTTGTCCAGCTTTTCTGCTCACTCATAGCAGGAGGCATTAATTTTATAGACCAGCCTAATGGGGGGATTTGTGCTTAACTTTAAATAAATTTAACTCATAGATTAGATTTCCAAGAACCTACATTTGATGATGGGAGGGGAACAAAGAAACAGGGGCTTGTTGGACTTTTGTCTTAAAGCAACAGCCCACAGACACCTCAGTTCAGAGCTGGAAGAAATTTTTTCTGTGAGCTCATATAATGACCTTAACTTTATTGTTTAGTGTGGTATTGAACTTAGTGGCTCACCTGTGTGAAAAAGAGTTGAGATCCTCAGCCAGAGAGTTCTGAGAGAGGAAATGTGACAGCTTGTGACAAGTGTGGCCAAATTGCAAGTGTAAGAAAACTTCCATACCACGTCAAAATATTCAGGTGAAAAGTTTCCCCTTCTCTCCTGCTGCCCAGGTCCCTATGATTTAGTAACAGTGACAGCTTCCTGAATGTTCCATCTGCAGTTGCACCAAAGCTTTCTGTTGTGTTATGCTGGAAGTTACTCTGTGCAAGTTAGGACACTCAGGCAAGTTAGGAAATTTGGCTGCTGGGAAGGAGTAGCTTCCACAGTGACCAATTTGTGCATGGCCTTACCTGCCTGAAGAAGTTGTTAATTCTGTGAAATGAAACCTGCCTGTGCCACCCCTGTTTTCCATTAAAGTCAGAGTGGGGGTGGTGGCACAGACTTCTATTACAGATTGGTGCAATCGATTCTGTGTTCCAGTCAGAAATCAGAAGAGGCAAAATTTACTCGTTCATCTGAGAACAGGAAGTGCAGTTCAGGCCTTTGGGCTTTGGCAGCTTCGTGTAAGCTTAGCAGTTCTGTGTGGAAGTTTGGGAGTCTCGATAGACATCCTGTTGTTACTCTGTGGGGAAGTCAGGCAGTAACTTGAAGTTGTGAGCAGAGTTCTGCTATGAAAGTGTTTGATAAGGTGATGTTGGTTCTGTAGATGCTGTCAGTTAAGCACGTAATAGTGGTGAAGGTGTGTACATCATGCTCTAAAGTAGTACTGAAAATACTTAAGCTTTCAGAAAATAGCAGGAGTTCGTTATGTGTCAGAGACTTCTCCAGGAGGTCCAAATTCTGTTTTGAAATTATGGAGGATATGAATTAGCAAACTTTAGTTTATTGTCTGTAATATTTAACATTGAAAGAGGTGTTTCTATTTAAAAGCAGGATAATTAAGGCACTTGATGTAATCTTACTGGCATGAAACTGTGTCAGAGAATGTTTAGGCTGGATGTTAGCAAAAGCTTCTTATTCCAGAGGGTGGTTGGGCACTGGAAGAGGCTCCCCAGGGAGGTGATCATGGCATAAGCCTGTCTGAGTTCAGGAAGCATTTGGACAATGCTCTCAGGCACATGATGTGATTCATGTGGTTGTCCTGTGCAGAGCCAGGAGCTGAACTTGATGATCCCTGTGGGTCATGTTCCTTTCAACTCAGGTTATTCTGTGATTTTATTCTATGAGTTCTGTATGTATACAAAAGCAATTGAATTCCACCTAGGAAAGCTGTTTCAGAAAAGCTGCATGTAGACTGCTCTTAAGGAATTGGTTTGACATGTGCATACTCAGATTATTTTTACCCTGTCCTTGACTTCCCAGTATTTGCACACAGAGAAGACACGAACAGCAGTGGTTCCTGCATAGCACAATTAACTAGAGGGACACCAATTGCCCATGATCAGACTTGAGGTAAAAAAGGTTAGACTTAGTACTCATTTACTTACAGTGAGGATGGTTAACAACTGGAAGAGATTAAAAATGTCTCAAATTGTTTACATTAAGCTGGGGAAAGGGAGACAGCCATAAATAAAGCTTTGTTAGCAGTGTTGTTAATAGCACAAGGAGTAATGCAACTGGCAGGGGGGTGGAGGTGGAAGGAAGAGCTTATGTCAGGGTAAACTGTAAGTGGTTTTAAAGCCAGACTTGTATGGAGGGGCTTTGTCTCCTGGGAATTTTCACAGCTGGTCTTAAGGAGGAGCCCCATAAAGTATCTTCCTGACTGTTTTGCAGATTTGAGCTGTCATTTGATGTATTTCGGCAAAAGGATTTAGTATTAATTGAATGCAGAAGAATATTAATAATGGGAAGGGGCAATATTCAGTAATCTTAAAGTTCTGGAGTCATGGTGATATGTCCTTAGTTGCCTTTTAGTTTTAATAGCTAACAGTCTGTATTTATTCCAGTAAAATTTTAGTTGTTTCAGGTAGGAAAAATGTGCCCTTAAATCTGCTAAAGTTTTCACTGAGTAGATCACTTTGATTGTAGCTGTTGCAGTGATTGTGCCCTGATTTTATGATCATATTCCTCAGAAACATATCTGCAATTATTTATCAAATTGTAAGGAGTATTTAGTCTGAGTTTTGAATGCCTGTAAGTTAATGCATTATTTTTTCAAGTTTTATATGTGTGTGGGGTTCTGCTAGAGCAGAACATTGGAATTTACAGCCATAGGTGTGTGTAATAAGTTACTTGTTTGTTGTAGTTGTAAGAGGAAAAACCATCTGTAATGTCAAGGAACAGATCAAATGACCCTCAGGCAGGAAGTGCTGCTGCTGCTCTCGTGTCTCTGTATCTGCTCCTCCTGTTCAGTGCGGAGGCACGGCTCTCCCTTGCTCCAGTGCAGGTGTATTTCTGTGGATTCAGCTTTGTGCTTTCAAGGACTAACCCTGTTCTGGGAGGATCTTTCTGGTTAAACGAGTACAGGAACGTGAATTGCATGAACTGAGGATGGAATAAAAGTTTGAAAACTTTCTGATCTGTCATTTTGTTCAAGCACAGGGAGGTATCTTGAGTGAGGGAGGAAATGATCCTCTTCAGGCTTAAGTACCACTCCTAAAGATTTGTTTCCTTTATATTTAATCAGCAGATAAGAAATTAATGCTTTTTGAATTAGAAGCTTTCGAGATGGTGTTGTTGGAAAGAATTGCTTTCCAACATCCGTTTGAGTTCATACCTTTATATCAATTTCAAGACTTCAAGGTTGTTCCTTCCAAGTTGTAAATAGAAATCAGTTAGAGAGATTGTAGCTTGTCTTGAAGACTTACAAAGCTGACATTTGAGGAGGGAGATTTGTAGTAAAGGCTGCCCTATCACACATTTAATGCTACTGTCTGTTTTCTGTTACGATGTTTAGAGTGGTGGTCTTCAGGGGTTTGGTCGCTCAGATGTTTAATTCAAGGCATGGCTGCTGGGAAGGTGTGAGCATGCAAAGATGAGTTCTTTCTTCATAGGCTTTTATCCACCCACATTTTCCTTTTCAGAAATCAAGGATTTTGTTCCAGACTGTTGTTATGAAAGTGTAATGATTGTGCATTAAAGATGCAGAACTTGTTTTGGAAGGGGAAGAAAGGTGCATGTTGGTTTTCTAAACTCTCTTGATCTGCAGTTGTCTCACTGAAAATGCCTTTTTCGACATAAGCATGGAAGCACTTCAGATGACTTGGGTTTTGTGGGGGTTTTTTGTAACTCTTTATGCCATTATCATTCCCTCTGTTTGTCTGTCTATGTAGTACAGTACATCTTTCCTTCCAGCCATTTCAAGATTTAATTATTTGCAATGTCCCATTCTGTTACGTGTCTAACTTCTCTGGTTTTATTCTCCTTATGTTTCTTTAAACACTGATAATAAAATTGGATTCCTGATTTGCCCTGTGCTTTCGTGTTTTTGCTTAAGAAATGCAGCTTTTAAACATGTGTGAGCCTACACCTCTGCACCCCATTCCTGTGTTAGTATTTCAGCAGGACACGTCCTGTGTGCCTTTTGATACTTAAATACAAGAAAAAGAACTCTGAAAAGTGACAGAAAACCGGGAGTGACTTCAGGAAGAAGATTGTGCAGTATTGTGATATGACTTAGAACATTTAGGATTCAGTAACCTAGTCATGGTACATCTTGTAAAAGAGATGACTTTAGGACAACAAGGTGGCTTTATTGGAAAATTTAGGAGTGAGGCTACAGAGAGGAGCCAGCTTGAGTTTGGGTCCTGCAGAACGTTTTGTGTTTTGTGCAGAAGCCTGGAGCAGGTTGCTTATACAAAAGTGTTGGCTCTTTCAGATACTTTGGATGTATTTATGCACCCTCATGTGTTTCTCACTGCTTTTTTTTTAATGTCATGTGGTGTTTGCCACACATGATGACCTTGTGTGCCCTTCTCTTGCTGTTCATCTTGTTAAAGTTGTTATTAATATTAGTGCACTTGCTGTGTTTTGTGATGGACATGTGCTGGTCTCAAAGTAGGACAAATACTGAGTGAGACCGTTGCAACACTAGGATTGAAGTAGTTTAATACTCATGGTCCCTCTTGGGGAATTAATGTTTTTCATAGTTAGAACTTCAAGTCAATAGGCAAGACTTTATTTTCTTGGTGTATATATGAGGGGAAGGAACTTGAGTTACCAAAGCTGAAGTAAAACATTCCCTTTTGTTGTCAGCAGTGTAAGGTTTGTTCAGTCAGAAAGAAGTGTGTGTGAAGAAGGAATCTATGAAAGGCACATTTGCAAAACACCTGTCTGGCAAATCTTTACCAGGACTGTAAGATAAGCATGATTAACAGAACTTGGTTGCATGTTCATGCTCTCAGCTCTCCCCTGAAAGTTCCTTCCTCTGAGGTGGTGTCTTGTCTTGAGAAGATGTTGAGAAATGAGCTTAATGGTAGCTAAATACTAAAACAAATTTGATTTGTCTTGGACTGGAACAGAAAGCAGTGAGGTGTGTTGTGGTTAAACCCTCACATCTGGCCTGGTTTTCCTTGGCGTCTGCACTTCCCTACCGAGGGACCTTGTGCTGGGAGACGGCACTTGGGCAATGTTGTCGTTGAGGGCTGTGGGTGGTTGGGATTGGGCTACAGAGTATCCTAGAAACAAAGACAAAACCTTGGTAAGTACTGAAGAGGAGAGAGTGTGAAGTGCTCCTCAAGAGTTTCTGAGGAAAGTAACAGAAGTCTGCTGGCTGTAATGACATGGGTATGTTGTCGAGCAAGTCCCATCGGAAGGTAACAGTTCTGTTAAGATATGGCAGGGTGGTGGGAAGTTCCAAAGCCATCCGGAAGCAATAAAAAACCATTCATGGACATTTCCAGTGGTAAATGAGAGCCTATAGAAAAACAAAACCTGTAAAACAAGCCCTCAATTTTTTCATTAATGATTCATTTCAGATGGTAAAAAAGGTCCTGGTACATGATTTAGTAACCTGATTATTTTAAAATGTTGTATCCAGAGGTTTGTTTAAGTTATAATTTGAAAAATTAAAGGAGTGGGGTATTTGAAATTTTATTTTGAATTGTGTTAAATTGTAACTTTCCTGGTATAATTTCTTGGAAAATAATAGTTTGAATATTTTGAGGTGTTAAATGTTCTCAGGAGTATCATTGTCCTGTCTCTCAGCAAAGGAGTTTGACCTCTTACTTGAGCTGTGCTCCAGACAATGCTGCATGAGAACCACTTACAGAAGTTAATAGAGGGATGGGAAAGATTTAGCAATAATTTTGCTGGAGAGGGTGTCTTACCCCAGATTGTTTTACACTGTGGTCGGGTGTGTGTGGAGAGTTCTCTGCCATGTTTATACTGGCTGGATGTTTGTTTTGGTTTTGTGGTTTATTCCCACCATTAACAGGGAGAGAGTGAGTGAGCATAGTCACGCTGTGATGTAGTTTCTCCTCAGATGGTCGGAGGGCTCAGTGCTGGTGGAGGAGTGAACTCCATATTGTTCCAGTACTGGGCTCTTCCACACTTGTTCAATGTGAATGAGTGCACTGACATTACCTGAGGATTTTAGACGGGATTCATTGATGAGAGTTTGGAGGAAGTCAGACCACCACTGTAGCAGATGGCACAGCATGTACAGGTGGAATTTGAGTTCCCCAGCCAACTTTTGGCAACAGTATCATCATGTCCAGGGATTGAGAGAACATCATCTTACTTTGGCTTGCAGTTACTATAAGCCAGATCAAGCCATTTAGTGTGGTAAGTGGTATGAAACTGAAGCTGTAGTTGGTAATTTAAAAGTATAATACTTTAGACAGCTCTGTATTATATTCTCTTAATAGAGTGTTGTGCAGTGTCAGGTTGGTATTTTTCCAGATACATTGTGCTATTTTATAAATATGCTCGTTAATGGTAGTGTAGCAAACATAGTCCTTGCACAGAAGGGGCTGCATGAATTAATGACAAGCACAAAAAATACCTTGCAGCCCCTGGTAGTTTAGAGGGCATTATGTGATGAGAGGGACAGGTGGGATGTCACAAGAGGATGTTTTCTGGAGTCCTGTAAATGTGTTTCTCTGCTGATAGATGGACTTTATTCTTGGACTTGGTATTTGGCAAAGGCACAAAGTAGTCTCTGAAATGTTTGTTGCACTGAATGTATTTGTGTATATTACGTAGGCACAGTAAATCATGGATATCCATACCCTGTAACTCCATTCCCCTGTATCCGGGAATTGCAGTAGCAGCCTGTCTGTGTTGTGACCAGCACTGGGGGTTCAGCTGACTCTTCTTGGACTGACACTCACTAGTCCTGTCCCAGTCAGACTCTTAACCCTGACTGTATGCACAGAGAGAGTAACAGCGGCACTTTAGAAATACCCTGAGCTTACAAACGTTAAGGAAATGCTTGACCTTGTAGGAAACCTTACCCATTCACCTCTGTTCTTTTCTTCCTTCTTTCCTGTCCTCTTCAGTATGAGGTTACTGTCTTTGTTGCTCAGTGTTTGTACCAGCCTTAAAACCAGGTTTGATCATAGTTGCATGTAGAAGGTCATGAATTTGAAATGCTGGTCTGTCTTGAATTTATTAAAGGCAGTCTAAATAAATGTGAAGATTCCAAGTTACCATAAATAGCAGACCTGTGAAGAAAAATTATTTGGTGTCTGACTCATAGCAGTTTATCATTCAAAACATTTTTATTGATCAGGAAACTTGTAAGTTGGTATTTTGTCTAAGCTATTCAGCCTAACATGGACCTCTGCTCTAAGTAGCATCTTTGTGCGTTCAGATGTTCCTTCTAAGCCAAGGAAAGTGTCTAAACATGTAGATTTACAAATGTGAGATTGACATCTGTAGCAGAAAATACACAGATAACCTCATCACTTGAATTTTTTAACTGAACTATCATATGAGCTTTTTATGTGGAATGTACATGTGACTTCTGAACAGGCGCTTAGACTGTCTGGGTTGTTACAGCAAACTTCCTTTTGGTTGTCTGCCCTGAGATGCTGAGCCTCACCTCGTGAATGAATGAACTTAGACAAATGTTGATACTTGATTTTCTTATTAACGATTTTGATGTTTTCCTGTTCCCACATAATTTGAATACTGTATAATATTCTGTATAAATATAAAAATGCTATTACTTTTTAAATATGAATGACTGCTTGAGGTAATGATACTGCACTGTACAGTTTAAACCTGACAAGAATGTTGTAAATGAAGTAATCTTAGGGGAAGGTGCAGCTGGTTTAGTTTTGTGTGTTATAGACCCCATGGAAAGCCCATTCACTCCCTGATTTATCCTTTTTTATTATTATTTTTGGCTGGGGGAAAAGCCAAATGAACAAAATAAAGTTGCATATGTGTTGAATATCTGTCAAGCCTCTTTAACATTAGAGTTTCATACTGCACACTGGCCTGAAAAGTTCATAAAGTAGAGAAATTATCAGACTACTAAACATAAAGGCTAAAATAAATGTGACTTCTGATCCCAGTTCGATATGCTGTGGCTTAGAGAGAACAGCTGGGGAAGTTGTTGTGGGGTTTGTGCTTTCTTGCTGTCCTCGGTGGGGATGCCCGTGGGCTCCTTTTTGAGATGTTCAGCAAAACACCCACTTGTCTTGCAGTTGGTGTCCAGAAATGTTTCTGCACTCTTTGAAGAGTTTGGTTGGTAGCAATGCCTGGCATTTAGGCTACTCCGGACAATCAGGTTGGACATTAGTTTATTTGAAGCCCTTGGCTAGTTGTGCAATTTGGTGTTCAGAGATCTGACAGTCAAGCTCCAGGTAATGTTGAATTTTGGAGTCACTGCAAATTCTTAGGGGAAAAGTAGTAGCTCTAGGTAATGTTTTCAAGATTTCTTTTTAATACTTGGGGGAGGGAAAGAAGAACAAACTGGAACCAGCTAAATCCTGTTCTTGGACTTGTGTTTTCTTCAGCATCTTTGATGATGGGTAGATCTGGGAAGCTGTAGTTGTATCTCTGCAGTTTGTGCAGTGTAGCCTATGGAAGGGAATGTTTTTGAGCCTTCAGTAGACTAATGCTGGGAGATAGAGGTGCTGCTCAGACTGTGTGTTCCAGCTTTGTTCCTTTGCCTGATGTTCTTCGTTGTCTTGCCTCTCTTGGTTGTGTACTGCTGCCCAAGTTGATTCATGGATCCGGACTGAGATACTCATACCTGCAAAGGAAGAGGGTTGGTTTAATGAGGATCAGTTGAAAACCGTGGAAGGAGTGATGAACTTACTGTTTTTCCATAGTTAATATAAAAAACTTTGAGAGAAATGTAAACGTTTTCACCCAACTGATTTGACTCTGTTTTAATTCTGCTATCGAAGTGTAGATTTATAACTCAGCCTTTCATTTCACATGATGCTGTGTATGGTGCTCTGTGGTGATTTGTAACTGGAATAGTTGGGGCTCCTGTTTTGGAACACACAGCCCTGTGTGCATCTGCATATTAGGATTGTTCAGAAGAGCAGTGAAACAGAATGGAAACTTGTTTGCTGCAAAGTTGGGCTGCCCTGTGGCTTGCTGGTCAGATGACACTGGATTTTTATGGGTGCCAAGTACTGTTAATAGTATCAAGTCCGTGTAACTAATAAAAATGCTGGAATCCAAGTGTAAGATTTTGCCATCCAAAATTCTTTGAGTTACAAAGTTTTGTTAATGCACGGTAATGTTTTAAGCAAGCAGCAAAGTGTCACTGCTTTTATCTTTCAACTTGGGAACTTGATACCATTTCATTTTGAGTCAGCTGATGAACTTGTCTTGCTGTTTTTCTTCCATATTCCACATACCAAGGGAAAAGAATTTTGCTATAAAGACTTATTTGGGCTCTTGTAAATGACATTATAGCTGAAAACTGATAAGGAAAGGTTGAATTATGAGAGCTGTTCTCATTCAGTTGTAGACTATCCCAAAAGCTGAGTTCTTGTAGACTATAAAATTTTGGAGGGCATACCCCTGGAGTATTTACATAATACATCAAAAGCATCTTGACATGTTCTTTAGAAACCTTTATTTAGGGGGAAATTGTTTAATTATTAGCCTACATTCTGGTTGTTATAGATGACCAAAACAGTTTCCATGCATTGCAGTCTCACAGATGACAATATGGCTGGAACTGCAGGCTGGGATGAGGAAAGGGCATTGGGCAGGTTTGCAGTTCAGTTGGGTGCAGCAAAGTAACATGAGGCAGGCAGAGCTGGTGTAACTGTGTTGGTAATGAGACAAAGTAGTTCCAGTGTTTCCCTAGAGTTTGTCCTGGTCTTTGCATTCCTTGTTTGTGAACGGATAAGCTCACAACAAGAGGAGTGACCCAGGAGTAACTCCCCTTCCCTCCATGGGATACAGGGCAGCCTGGGCTGAGGAGTTCCATGGGACCCACAGTGATGACAGAGGAAAGGATGGGCAATCTGTATGGCCTTTACTAACACTGAGGAGATGGTTTAACTCCTAGTTTTGTTCTTTAATAATTCCAAAACTAAGTATTTCAAACTTACACTGAGACCTGTGGTTCTGAATGCATGTTAGGCAGTGGCAGTTCCACAGGCAGAATAAATTTCTAGGTAGTTAAACAGGACCTGTAGCTGGAAAGATACAGGTGGTAAATTATGTTGATGAACTGAACTGCATAATTAGTGTACATGTTAAATGCCAGAGTTTTCCTGATTCCTGGGCTTCCTAGGGTATCCTCTGGCATGTTTTAAGCCAGCCTCATTCAT
Source organism: Sakesphorus luctuosus (assembly GCA_013396695.1). Taxonomy (NCBI): domain Eukaryota; kingdom Metazoa; phylum Chordata; class Aves; order Passeriformes; family Thamnophilidae; genus Sakesphorus; species Sakesphorus luctuosus. Next base: position 116,741 of record VWZD01003224.1, read on the forward strand.
TTCTTCATCTCTGCCTGTTTTGCACAGTAATTTAAAACTAATTTCAGTCTTCTAATAACAGGATAACTAATCACTTTCTACTTCTCCTGGTGTTGTCATGATCTCTGGTACCAGTGTTGGATTACTGAGTCAAATGCCACGTGTGTCCTCCCCTTGTCTGCCACCATTCACTGACCAAGTCTAGCAGGGGAAAATTTCCTAGAAGTTGTAAATAATTTTGCTGCTGGAAGTCAACGAAGACAGAAGCAGGATTGTTTCCAAGGAGAGCACAGACTCAGAATGTGCTTAGTATGCTCTTAGAAGTGTCTGTTTTGGATGTGGGGAACTGGTCTACTACAGTAGTCAAGACAGTGTGACTGACCTCATTCCTAACCAGTGTTCCAGATAAAATGTCTAATAATGAGTGATGGGGTTTTTGATACTTGGTTAATTACAAACCCATACATTTTTGAAAGTAAAATAGATCACATTTTCACTGAGCAGTTGCTATTTAATCCTGTGTAGCTATTTTAAGTTGGTATTTGTAGGAGAGATCTAATTATTACAGTGATTACAGTGGAATCCTTCTTAATTGACTACTCATGAGACTGACATCAGTTGATTAACAGAAGCGACCTCCATAGTTTTTTCTCCATGTTTGGAATATGAAGGGACAATTTTAGGCTTTGCTGTAACAACAAGGACACATTTTTCTCTACTGTGTAGAAGGATTCAGGGCATTGAGAGATCTTGGAGGCTTTAGAAGGGAAGATGTACAGCCATGTGGTTTGGGTGACTCTTTAGGCAGCTTCAGTTGATATGAGGTGTTCACCCTGTGCCCATATATACCAACAGTCGTAACAGAAGGATGGTGCAGTTGCCTGTGGGCCAGGTAGGGGAGGAAGTGATTTACTGTCTTCCTCAGGACCCATCTCAGGGGGAGAGCAAGGGATGCTGCTTTGTTGACCACCATCTCTGTCCTGTTTTGATCTTGTGTGACCAAATTTTAGCTATTGCTAACACATTGCATGATATGCATTTACTTGAGTTTGAGAGGGTTGAAGCTGCGTTTATGTTTACCAACAAAATTATTGCCTTGCCATTATCAAAGACTAGATCTGTAACCTGGTATTCAGGAGTTGGGTTCTCAGTTAAGGGTCAGTGTAACTCGGGATGCACCTTGTGCCAGAAAACCCGTTGTAGACACTTGTGCTGTGCAAGGCAGAGTCAGATTTCCCTCATCAGTGTGGCTTCAGTCAGGTCTGGAACTTTTCACCAGCAGTTGTTTGGAAACAAATGCCATAACAAACTTGTCAATGTCGTTGTTGTTTTGGATGTAGTTAGCTGTGACTGGATGTGCGTGTGAAGCAGTAAAGCAAGTGTGATATATTTCTCTGATAAGTGCTTCTGTAACAACCTTTGAAGCTGCTGTTGAGGAACAACTGACCATTTTTGCTTTCAGTTGAACTAGAAGACACTAGAGCCACTTTCTGCCCTAAAGATAAGTGTAATGCAAAGGAATTATGTCTGAACATTTACACTGATCTAGGATGTCTTCTGTGTTCTGGCTTTGCTTTCAGCATTGCTGGTGCTTCCCTGTCCCTGGGTGAGCCCTTTCTATTGCAACAGCAGGTAACCAACCCAAGGGTCTCACAGAAACATATTTCCAATGCCTGAAATGGTTCTGGGAAAGGACAAGGAATTATGTGAGTGAGTAATAAGGGGTGGCATTGAAAAAAACCCACCACCAACAACAAAAAACTTACTTGTTTTGCCTGTAATTCTCTGAGATTGCTCTCCATGCTCCTAATCTTGGATGTAAATTGTGTTTGATTAGTAAGTTAAAGGACAGCTAAAATCGGGTGAGTTGAGGAGAAGATGAACAGAATGAGCCAGTTTGGTTGTTTTATTCCTTTCTGTCTTCTTAGTGCACATATTTATTGGGTTCAGTCTCAGGATAAATTTCCTGTAGTGTAACTTGACCATCCCTTGGAAGAGCTGCCTTCCCTGATCTTGCAGGCTACCCAGATGGCTGAGAGACAGGATATGTATCCTGTAGTTCACTGGGCCAAGGAAAGGTGGAGTTGGGAAGCAATTTGCGTGCAGTAGGTCATGGAAGTGCTGCAGTGGCCCTTCTGTGTGTTACGGAGTGAGTTAGTCTGGAAGGTCTTGGTCTGCAACAGGGTCTTGTAACAACTTTACTGTGTTTCCTTCCTTTGTTCTTCTACCACTAAGTGTTGCTGATATGAGAGAGAACCTTTATCATCCCTGTAAATATAGCAGCCAAAAATATTTACCTTATCAGCCTGGAATCAGGTTGCTCTTGTACCATTTCACCATCTCTGGATGACATAAATAACAACTTCTGATTTTTCCAGTTCCTAATGTTTTCTTATTCCATCTTAATTATAGAGTAATGTCTTCGTGCCTTCAGATGAGCTGCACTTTGTTGGATTCTTCATGTGTGTTTAAGGTTTTTTTTTTTTCCAAAAGAGATTTGGATCATAAGCTGCTGGGAGGTAGAATATGTATTAAAAAAGACAGGTCTGTGAGTTCCTGTACTTGTATGTCCTTGATCGTATGTCAGCTGTGATCTGTTGTAGTGTAACTGTTGCGAACCTAAAGCTTCTTGACAACTGCCTGTTGAAACTGCTGTCCCTTTCAAACTGTGAAGTGGCAGCCTTGGAAAGCAGCTCCATCAGGCAGGGGATGTGTGTGAGAGGAATTTCCCCAGTCATTCTGATGTAAATGAGCAGTTCTGCAGAGACCTGTAGATGGTCAGTGGTTTGACTTAGTTTCCAATAATGACACAATGAATTGTAGTGTATTTTTGTATCGTTTTTGTATTTCAGAGGCGAAGATGTGATTCTGATGTGCACTCAGTCCTGTGTGCTTTTTATAAATATCACTGTTTTATAAAAATAACTTGCATTTGCTGTGTGTGGCTCCCTCCACCCTCACCCCCACCTTTTGCTTCCTCTGGCGAAGACATCATTCCCTTGCTTGCTGTAGGCTTGGAGTATTGGGAGACTTTCTGCTCTGATCTATACCATAGCTGGCTGTTTGGGTGATTCCCATAAGCAAATGTGCATTAAATGATTATTTCTAAGAGCTCTGGAAAAATTGAAGAAATTATTTGAGGAACTAAGCCAAGTAAATTACAAAACAGTGGGTTGGTTCTTAATTTCTTGAGAAGATGCACTCATTACAACTGCAGTAACTAACTTTTTTTTAGTTGTCTTTGTAAAATGATAATGTGCATTTTGTGCCTTTGGTTTGTTCTGCTGCAATGACAGGGTTGTGTCACCTGGTCTTTTAATGCCCTGTGCTGTGGTTCTTACTTTTCCATGTGGTTTCCTGGGTGTGCTGCAGAGTAGATTCTACTCTGTGAAAGAAACCTCTGTGCTCTCTTAAATGCCAGTTTTCTTTGAGAAACTGTAACTAACTTAAAATCCCAGAGTGATGTTGCCAAAAACTTAGAACTATTACCAAAAGGTGAAAGAGCAAGTACTGCTTGCTTTCAGTTTCTGTGCTGCTTGTTTCTGCTTGCAGGCAGGAGTGATTACTGGTAGTCAGGTTGAACCACAATTAAAGTATCCTTTCTTTTGTGTTCTAATTACTGTAATTCATATTTTTTAATGTAGTGTACTAGAAATGCAGCAAGCATGCAATTACTGAGCTTGTTATGAAGAATTACACCTCTGTCCTTGCATTATCATTTTAGGTTCCACTGCCCTCCGGTGCAGAACTGACCACAAGTTCCAATTCCTTCAGGCTGTAACAAAGAGTGACTCTGCTCTGTTCTGCTTTCCCATGTGCCTTTGTTGCTGCCAACTTGCTTGAGATTGTCCTCTCACTCCTTGGTGTTTTGGAACAAGTGTGGTGATACCATGTACAGTAAGAGTGGATGCAAGGGACAAACTTACCATCTTAAAACTAAATAGAAGGGAAGAGTACAGAATAGCCAGTGGTATAAATACATAATTTTGCTTATGAAATGTCTCAAGTTATGTCATGCTTTGCTACTTTCTCCAGAAGAAGGGTTGCTCTTCCAGTGGACTTCTGTATTAAGAGGAAAACTTCTGAAGGAGGAAAGTACTTGCCAAGCTTTTGTTTATTTAAACAACAAGCAGTGCAGTCTGGTACATGTTGGCATTTTAACTGTCCAAATACTTTTCTGGATGGGAATAAAGTGTGATGATGAATAAAGGCAGTTTGTAGAACCACAGAATATCCAGAGCTCACAGGGACCCACGTGGATCATTGAGTCCAACTCCCAGCCTTACACAGGCCCATCCCTGAGAGTCACACCATGTGCCTGAAAGCATCATCCAAATGCTTCTTGAGCTCTGGCAGGCCTGGGGCCACAAACACTTCCCTTGGAAGCCTGTGCAGTAACCAATCACCCTCTGGGTCAAGAACCTTTTCCTCATACCCAGCCTAAACCTTCCCCGAGACAGCTTCCAACTGTTCCCTCAGGTCCTGTCACGAGTCACCAGAGAAAAGACATCAGTGCCTGTCCCTCAGTTCTTGTTTCTGGTGGAGTGTTGCAAAAAGTGATGAAGTTGCTCCTTTCCCAAGACATGATCTGTCTCTGGGCTGAGTGCTGACACGGCATCCCTTGGATGCTAGGATTGCCAGGCCACGGGATGAGCCGGTGTAGGAAGCCAACCTGGTGGAGGACTAACTGGGGGCTGGGAAGAGTGGGCAGATTTTTAGGGTTTTCTTGGATGACCACATTGAATAGCTTTAAACATGAAATTGGCTGATCATTAGTACAACATAGAGGGAATGAAGTTTGAGGATCCGTATCATTGTTACAAAAGGACTGGATCAAATGACCATCACAGCACAACCAACTCCCAGGTTGTAATCCGAGAGTGTTTTGTGTCAGGCAGAGAAAGCAACTGGAGATGAAAGGTTTTCTGGATGTAAGCCTAACCAATAGGTTGAAAATAGTTGAATGTAAAAGTGGAAGACAGTTTTAGTGAGAATAAACTACCTTCAGTAAGTACATGTTGTGAAACAGGGTGTGTATGAAAGATCCAAGGGAAGCAAGCTGGGCTAGAAAGGGAAGAAACTGTGAAGCTGCTGTGGTGTTAAGTGGTTCAGAGTGAGGTTTTGTAAGACAAATGCAACTATGTTAATGGTGTTTCAATAAGAAGGGTACATTAACATAGTACAATGAAAGTGGAAACTGATAAATAGGAACAAATAATATGTAAACAAGTAATACTTACAGGTTTATCTTGAAAAAGAGGAAAAAGGTGAGACCTGTCTAGCCACAATGTGCAGAATAAGATGAGACTATTCTGTAAATATTTGTAGTAAGAGGAAACTTTCTTGATTGTATTTGATACTGAGGTGGTTAAAATATTTCCTGAGTCTTAGTGTGTTGTTTTGTCCTTGGTATTAATTTTAAAAAGACTTTTTTAATTTAGTGAAGCAGTAAACCAGTTTAATAGCTAACTGTTGCCAAAGACTCCCTTTTCTGTTTCCCCACTGCTTTCCACATGCACCCTGGCAGTTCAGGGATCCAGTTTGTCAGACAACTAATTGTTTCTAATTGTTTTCAGGGGAAATAACGAGAGAGATGGTGTTCTGTGGATTTGGTTCCCTAAGCTGCCATCATAGATTCAGTCTGACACAAGGCTGTGGTACTGTGGAAAATGACAGTGAGGGGCACAAGACTGAACCTTGTGGTGGTGGCTCTTAGATGAGTTTCCTTCTAATGTGACAACTCACAGTCTGTCAGCTTGACTAACCCACCTAAAATTCATCCCAGGAATTTAAAGACACAGTCTGAAATCATTTCACAGCTATTTGAGGACTTCACAGGAGCAGATGATGTTTCAGAGGAGAAGGGGGAAAGGCACTGCAACCACGCTTCTTAACACAAAAAACACACCCCAAACCATAAAACCCCTTAAAAAATCTGACCCAAAACCTCCTAACAGGCAATAGACTGTTAAAATAGTAGCAACTAGAGGGTTACAAACAAGTTATCCTAGCAGCAGTTCTGGAGGAGTATGGGTAAGATAAATTATTCGGCCCCAGGAATCACCCGGAAAGTATTAATTTCCATGAACAGCTTATAAGATGTTTTCAAGAACAAGCCCCATTTAATCCAGTTGAACTTCTTTCTGTGGCAGGGCACAGGACCCAGTGGATAGTTGCATTAAGAAGGCTTTTTGATACTGCTTTGTTATGTAGTGAACAGTTGTACAGTGGAAATGTATCTGATTGGAAAAACATATTTAGAAATAGACAGAAAAAATATTTGTTGAATTTCCTAGGAGGTCTTAAATTGCCTGTTGGTGTGTTCAGGAGTGTCAGGGGCTACACTATCTGCATATTAAAATGAGGTAACAGGAGGGGCAGCCAGAAAGTTTGACAAGGATTTGAATTCAAAATCTTTCTGACAAATTGAGGAAACCATTGAATGTTTAAATGGAAAGCTGTGGGTTCAGGTGAGTGAGTTGTTGCATTTGGGCAGGAGTTACCAGCTGTGCAGTCACAGTGGAGAATGACTGCAGAATAGGAACTGTGAGCTGTAGCAGGTTAGTTAACAGCGTATATGTAAACATGCTTTCTTGTTATAAATCAGTGTTTCCAGAGTTAACAAGTGCACCTGATTATGTATATTACTAGGAGAGAGAGATGTGCTGAGCCACAGCTGAGATACGGAAGTTGGGGGCACAGTTGCTGTTGCTGATTTGTCCAAATAAATGAGAAGCTGGTGCATGGGTGTGTAAGGAGAGGGGTGCCTTGTCTGCTTAGTCTCTTCTATTTAGTGAAGTGTCTCTTGTGATGAATTGAAATCAATATGAACAGCAGATTACCTTAGCTGGTTCAGTGAAGGAAATTTTACCCAGTTACTTTCATATGTGAATCTACTAACACTGCTCACATACTGAGTATTTTTGTAATTGCGATGAGAGCCAGGAAAAACTGATGTGTGCTTCTGTTTCCAGAATATCATTAGGGTTTTTGTGAATACTTGTTACTAAAACCTGTTAGTAAATAAGTGTAGGTTGCTGGTAAGTACCATCTAGCTGTGTCCTTTTCTGTATCAGAGGTGGATCAGAGGAATACAAATCTTCAGTGTCTAGCCCCCTTTTCTCCCCTGAAATAGTGTTGGGGTTTTTGTGATTAGAAACACAAGTTGGGATGGATACACCAGGAACTCTTGATACTGTTACAACAACAGTAAGCCTTTGTTGCTATTCAAAAGCCATTGGGTATTACCCTGTATTTGACATAGAATCCGACTGTGCTATAGGAAGATAAAGCTTAATTCGCCATTCTGCAGCAGTAGGAGGTATGGAGACAAAGTCCTGAAGAGTTATTACAGTTTACACAAATTTAAGGTGTATGAGAGTACTGTTTCACTAAGAGATAGAAAAGAAATTACTTTGTCCATACCCAAGAATGAATTTTAGCTGCCACACCTCCTAAGAGACACGTGCATAGATTTAACAAATGCCTGAGAATCAAAGTCATTGCAGTGAGTTTTACTTGCAACTGTGTGCTATGTGTTACTCTCATTATTAGTCTCTTTTTGTGAAGAAGTCTTTTAACTAGGGACAGATGTGAAAGAATCTCTGCAATTTGTTTGAAGATAAACTAAAATCTATGATTTCTTTCAGCAGAATTACAAGTTGGAACAGCACATTTGAGTTTCAGGCTGCACCAACTCCTCAGTTTACAATAAAGCCTATTTTATAATTTTCTTGGTTATTTATCTTTTTTAAAGTTTGGACAAAAGATCTTAATTGCCTTTACCTGTAGGAGAGGAATTAAATTGCATTCAGGTAAAGATGTAATAAGATCATGTGGATGAACACTGATACGTTTTGCTTCAATATTAAAACTGACCATCCCTGCCACTCTTTTGCTGCAGTTCCTGTTCCCAAGTGTTCTAGTGATCTGGTTTATAGCCTCTCACTGAGGGTTGTATTGGCATGACTGCTGCAGCACTGGGCTACTGAGCACAGTAAAGAAACAGTACAGGAAGTTTAGGAAACCAGCATTGATACTGGGGAAAAGAATACCTTGTTGTGCTGTCAGTAAACCAGTTACAAACACACACATCTTGCTGTGTGGGGTTTTGTTACCAACTCTGCACGAACCCTGCAGATACTACTTGCTGTTTTGACACAACTACAGCAGGAATGGATTGCATTTTACTTTATTTAATAGATTAGGAAGAGGAAAGGGAGGATAATGGGAAGTGTTGCAGTAAATGAGAACATCTTCAGGAATCATTCCCTGGGTAAAAATAGTTGCTGTTCATAGGCCTCCGTTCCGCTTTTCTGTCATCACTGGCAATAAATGGCCGTGGCAAATTCAGAATAATGCCAGAGTCAATATCTGTCTGCAGCTACATGTTATCATCTGTGTGTCTAATCAATCTTAAGTGTCTGTCCAGATATATTTAATCACGGATTTATGTGGCTCAGTGTGCCAGGAGCGCAGAACTTGGCTGGGGAGGGAGGTTGGAAAACTGAAGCTGGAGGGAGGGGGGTGTGTAAGGGGGGAGCGCCACCTGCTGGGAAACCCCCGGCTCGGGAGCGCTTTGGGTCGGGGTGGTGGGACTGCCCATTCCTCGGGTCGGGGCTCAGGGATTTACAGTGAGGGTGTTTGCAAAGGGTCTTGAGTTGTGGAAATACTTTCTCGAATTTTCATCTTGAGTTTTTTGTTCATAGGAACATCATCTCCAGCGGGCTATCTCAGCACAACAAGTCTATGGAGAGAAGAGGGATAACATGGTTATACCGGTTCCAGAAGCAGAAAGTAATATTGCATACTATGAATCTATATATCCTGGAGAATTTAAAATGCCAAAGCAGCTGATTCACATACAGCGTAAGTAAAGTAACTCATTCTTTGAAGTTTACATTGAGAACTTTATTTTGCCAGTCATTCAAGACATTTCTCCTAAATGTCTGTTGAGCTCTCATCAATACTTGACTTCTGAGAATTAATTTTTTCAAAATACACACTGCTTGCTGAAGATTAATGTTTAGTTCTTGGTCAGTAGCAAAAATTTGCAAGGAAATATAGATTTATTTTTTTTATCAAGGACAGACACAAATCTACTTGAAGAGGAGAATATATATATGTATAATACATAGTTAAGAAATTGTACCTGTCCCAGAAGCATAACCAAGAGTGAGTGGATTGGGAAGCCAGGCAGAAATGGTAGTAGCAGTGTTAGTATTTGCCTGTGCCTGGATGGAAGTATTCTGCATCTGAAAGTAGACGAGTTTTAATATCACTGATGAATTGCAAATTTGTTAGAATTTTGTGTTTGTTGGAAGATTGGAGCTATTCTGTATGGATATGACCCTTCATGTAAGCACCACAATACTTCAGGTAACTTTTGAAAAAAATAAAAATACAGTATTTTGCAGAATTCTGTTGTATGCTGTAATGAGTAGAATTTTAAAAGTATGTACTGTGTAAGAAGATCTCATGCCTAATTAACTTTGGTTAAATGCTACACTTCTGTATCAGTCAGTGCAAGAGATGGCCTAAAGTATTGGAATTGTAGACTAGTTTGGGTTGGAAGGGACCTTTTAAAGATCATCTAGTCCAACCCCCCTGCAGTGAGCATGGATGTCCTCAATTGGATGAGGTTTCTCAAGAGCCCTGTCCAACCTGGCCTTGAATGTTGCCAGGAATGAGGCACCCACCACTTTTCTGGGCTACCTGTATTTCACCACCCTTACTGTAAAAAACTACTTCCTTCCTACTAATAGTCTTCCATGCTGATATTATGGTTATACTTTTCATTACCTAGGCTAGATAAGGAAAAGCTTCCTTACCTAGCTGGTCTAGCATTTGAAACTGTGATTTTTCAGCTGCATTGTATTCTACCTATTTATTTATTCAAAGCAAGGAACGTGTTTCATAATGTGTTTTCAAATGTGCACTTGGGAAGGAATTGTTCTCTTACCAATTAAAATAGCTTGAATGAGGCTTGAGAACTGGGGAGACCTTTTTTGGATGCAGAGTGCTGCGTTTTCATAGGGTATTGTGGAAAACAGAACAGTTGTTTGCATTCTGCAAAACTTCACTTGTATTTGAAGATGCCTTGTTACACAGGGTAGACCCTGCTGGGCCGATTTAATCTGACCCAGCTACATCACAGAAATCATTGGTGAGAGTATGTGTAAGATTGTTTCCATGCAGTCTGCATGTACTTTCCTGGAAGTATCATTGGTGTGTGTTGGGGCTGAAGTCTTAACTGTTGATCATGTAAGACATAAAACTGCAGAATACTCAGCAGCATTCAAAATATTGACCAATCTAAAAATTCCTTATGGAAAATAATGAGGCAGACAGCTGCTAGCTGGTTTGACCACTGGAAAGTTTTAGCGAATAACAAAACCTTAATCAAATGGAAGTCAACTGTCTTGCCTGATTTTTAGTGGGGATTTTTTTCAAGAAAAAGGTATGTGTAACTTGAAAGTGATGTTACTGCAACATTCAAACAAGTGATTTGGGTGTAGTCTGCAGAAGAGTGTGATGTGTACTTTGAGCGTTGCTGTTAGAACAAAACATCTCTGTAGTAAAACTGACTTTACCTTTCACTGTTCCATTTAGCTTTTAGTTTGGATGCTGAGCAGCCGGATTATGACTTGGATTCAGAAGATGAGATCTTTGTGAACAAGTTGAAGAAAAGAATGGACATCTCTCCTTTGCAGTTTGAGGAGATGATAGACAGACTAGAAAAGGGCAGCGGGCAGCAGGTACAGCAGTGCTTTGCATAAAGAATTTGCAATACACACTCTATGTTACTGTATGAAAGTGACATGCTGGGTTTTACATTTAGCCAGTCAGCCTGCAAGAGGCCAAGCTGTTGCTGAAGGAAGATGATGAATTGATCAGAGAAGTGTATGAGTACTGGATTAAAAAGAGGAAAAACTGTCGAGGTCCCTCTCTTATCCCAGCAGTGAAGCAAGAGAAACGAGATGGTTCCAGCACAAATGACCCTTATGTTGCTTTTAGAAGACGAACAGAAAAGATGCAGACACGAAAAGTAAGTACATCAGTGCCTCCCTCAGCTTTTCTTTCTTTTCCTTCTCCCACTTTCAAAAAGTAGCTTATATAAAGAAACAGTTCTGCTATATTGTATAAAACAGTAAAAATTGGACTGCTCTCTTTTCTGATTTGCAGGGGTAAAACCCATTAAAGTACTTTAGGACAGGTATTAACTGAAAGTTTATATTGATTTTTTTCACTAAATCTACTGTTAAACGCTCATTGTGTTGGTAACCTGTAGCTCATTGATAACATGCACATGCCTCTCCTTGTTTTAGCATGTAACTTGTCTTTTTATTGATAAACCTAAATATTTAGAACTTACTTTAATTCAGATCATTTAATTTAAATGATGAGGGGAAACACATACACTCTGTGTATTTACAGAATCGGAAAAATGATGAAGCTTCGTACGAGAAGATGCTTAAGCTGCGTCGAGATCTAAGTCGTGCAGTGACTATCCTGGAGATGATAAAGAGGAGGGAAAAAAGCAAGAGAGAGTTGCTGCATTTAACACTGGAAATTATGGAAAAGAGGTAATGTATATTGAAAATGTGCTGCAGAAAGTTTTGGAAGGTATTTTATATTCTGATTGCTGCAAATATTTAAACAGTGGGAAATTTTTAATAGAAGTATTTAGACCCATATTTATAGGATAACATTTTCATATTTGGCTATGGAGAGCAAAATAAAACACTAGGTAGTTGCTTATTGTGGGAAGGTGATTTGTCACACTAAGCTGCATTATATCATTACATATGTACATGTTTTCAAATTTGTGTCTATTCTGTATATTACTCTAGAAGAGGGATTGTAGTTTCAGGTAAAGTCATGTGAAAATATGTTTTAAGTACATAGATCAAGGAAATCCCAGCTATTTTTAAGGCCATTTTCAATCATTACCATTCTTCTTTGGTTACATGATCACTGTTCTTTGCTAAAAAAACTTACCTAACACCCCCTTGAGGGAAAGAAATAGTAATTTCATAAAGTATAAAATGTGTGAATCATGTCCAACTAATGCTTCTTTTGACACCCTGTTGGTCAGCTGTGCTCGGGGCTTAAATGCACTGCTGTCACTTTTCCAGTCGAGGGAGGATCACAGTTGCAATGTGGAGTTGTTCTTCAGATTGATGCTTAGATTCTGAGTAACTTCCCTAGCCTAAGTGTGCATGTTTGAAAGCAAATGTTCTGAGTCAGTATCTTAAAGCTCCAGAACTATCTTTTTCATCTGGATTCTCAGGGAGACAAGCTGAGTGTGTCTACCAGGACAATTTTTTCAAGCACTGAGCATCTTAAACAGAAACAGAGAGGGGAGAAATCTTGAAGCTTTTTCCAGTAGCTTTTTCATAAAATAAACCATTGAATAGAGGGAAGACACTAATACCTCCCTCAGAGTGCAGCACTGCACTTCATTCTCAGCATTTGTCACAGGACTTGAAATGCAATACGTTTCATGGTTCCTGTTGTGAAAATATTCCGTAGCACAAAAGAGGGAGGATTCATGAATAAGGTGCTCTGCCTCACTGTTTAAAACCTTTTAAGAAATGTATGGTTTTTAAATGGCACCAGTCCCCAAGTGAGTGGGAAGGGTAACCTTCTCCTGTTCTTTCCTTCTAGTTTCTGCTTCTTTCCTTTTTTGGTATTATCTTTCGGAGATGATTTACAGGGTAGTTACGATTTTCTATTTGTCAGTATTAGCCATTGCAATGAATTTTCTGTTACTAGTCCCTTTTGCAGTAATAATACTTTCTGTACTTCTTGCTGATGAGAAGCTGCAAGAGAAGCCCCAAGCTGCAAGTATTAGTCTGTTTCTCAGTGTTTCATATTTTTTTAGCAGACGTACATTGTAAACATTGCAACAAATGTATTCTGACTGCAGGTATAATTTGGGTGACTACAGTGGAGAGATCATGTCTGAAGTCATGGCACAGCGGCAGCCACTTAAACCTACCTATGCTATTCCCATCATTCCTGTGACTAACAGCAGTTCTTTTAAACACCAAGAAGCTATGGAACTGAAAGAATATAAAGTTAAAGTGAGTAATGCCAGTAACCGAGTTACTAATTGGCTATAAAGTATGCAAGATACAGCATTTTAGGATGGGAGATGGGGGGAAGCTTTTCAGAACTGACAACAGGTTAGCAAAGCTACAAGTGAAATTAAATGCTTTATTAAATGTTGGGAGTTATGAGGCTAACAAACAGATTCCCAGCACTTCTTAAGACAACCACAGACAAAAGGACGAGTGCACTTCTCATTCAGGGGGATAGAATAATTTTTCTCTAATACTGTCCATAAAGTTATGATATCCTGAAGAAAACCATATTTATTATCTAGATACTGTACAAAGATGGAAATAATTAAGTAAAACCCATACATTGTTCTAAATTATGTAGCTATTTGAATCTGCAGGGTTATTTTTTGTTTGGCTTTTAAAATATTCCTAGTATGCTGTATATCTTTGTCAGGTTTTGTATTTAAGTGAAATATCAAAAAACTTGTATTTGATTTAGACAGCTGACCAGCACTTTTTTCCTGGAGGCTTTAATTTTGTGTCATACAAAGCATAGCTACAATGTGAACAACTGAGCATGTTAAGTGTAGGTCAGGTAACACAGGAGAAATGCTGAAGTATAACTTGAATTCTAAACGCAGACTTCCTGTAGCTGAAGGATACCCAGAGGTTGTTGTGAAACTGACAGGGTGGCTTGAACCAGTGAATCCTTCACTGATGGTAGGCCTGTGTGATTTTGATTGCTGGCATGTACTTGCCTATCACTGATGTTGGGTCAGTGCAGTGTTTCACAGCTTGAAAGCAATCTTCTTTCTTAGAAACTTGGGAAATGGACTTAAACTTGACTTTGCATAGTATGGGGAAATTTGTTAAATTTTTAGAGGCTTTTGTGACATTATAGGCATCTTTGAGAGAAGTCTAACTTATGTTTTTGCCTTTAAAGCATTGTTTGGTACTTAGTAATTCCCTAACACTGCATAAGTGGCTCTAAATTTAAAATACTAGAAAGTAGAAAAGGTGTTTCATGAAGATCATCATTGTATTTTGATCTACTTCTCCAAAGTAGTTCCATTACCTCAACTGCTAGAGAGTTATCCAGTACAGATTGAGCAAACAGTGCTGGACTCCACCTTGTCTCTTAAATGTTTCCATTACTGGAAATGAAACGCAGATACTCTTGAAATGACTGCCTGTTGTACTATGAAGATGAGGTAATGCTTTTGCTTGCTTACACAGATGTTTTCTTGAACTCCTGTTTTAATGTAATTTTCCACTACTTTTTCTTGCAGCAAGACAAACCTGATGTTATTAGACCCAAAAGAAAGTATGAGAAGAAGCCAAAAGTCTTACCTTCGTCCGCTGCTGCTGCTCAACAGACAAGTCCTGCTGCACTGCCAGTCTTCAATGCTAAAGATTTAAATCAGTATGATTTTCCTAGCTCAGATGAAGAACCTCTCTCCCAGGTAGGTCCTCTGGAGTGTTGTACTGCTGCTCTTTGGGAAAGAATAGAAGTAAAACTCATGAATTTGCTAATACCTCTCCTCATACACATCCCCATCCTTCTTTAAAGGTTTTGTCTGGTTCTTCGGAGGCTGAGGAAGAAAATGATCCCGATGGTCCTTTTGCCTTCCGTAGGAAAGCAGGCTGTCAGTACTATGCTGTAAGTAGAATTTCCTTACGTATCATAAGACAGAATGTGATTGTTGGAAAACATCCTGTGTCTAATTCTTTAAAATCATTTTAAGCCTCATTTAGACCAACCTGGCAACTGGCCGTGGGATAGCCCTAAGGAGGGAAGATTAGGAGATGTGCGTTACAGATACTGCTTAACCACCCTCACGGTCCCCCAGAGGTGTATCGGGTTTGCACGGAGGCGGGTTGGCCGTGGAGGAAGGTAGGTGCTGTGTTAATTGCTACTGGTTTGAAAAATAAAATATATCAAAAAAGATTTACTCAGACAGAGAGCAGCAAAGTTTAAATAAAAACCAAAAAAACAACAAACCACAAAAACAAAAAATGCAGAAATTGAGACATCACAAAGAGCTTGGCTTTTTAAATGCTTACATTTGATTCAAGTTTCCTTAGCTAGTTAATGTCTTTATTTTTTATTTTGTGCTCTAGTACTATCTTCTTCTAGGTTTTTTTTTTATTGCTTGCACTCACAAGTTCTGAGCTGAAAATATATCCATATTTTCAGTTGTGATTGGTGGTTTGTATTTAAATTATTTGCATAGATGTTTTCAAATAGTAGCATTTCAAGATAGCAAATACATTTTGCAGAAAATGCTTTTCTGAGTTTAGGCCATATTTGGTAATTTTTGGAGGGATACTTAAAAGTGATAACTTAAATTTCAATCTTTGTCAAAAATACTAAAGAATTTAATTACTTATTTCAGTCATTTTGCTTCTAAGAATATTTATTGAAAACAATTTGTAAATGGTTCAGTGTATAAATGCCGTTTCTTAAATATTGTGTGATGTCTTTAAGAAAGTATTACATGGGTATTAAATTTTTACTGAAAGTAAGAACATGATTTGCGTTGTGAGATTTATGCTTAGCATCTCTTCATGTACCAGGAAGTCAGCTTGGCAAATCAGCAAAATTTTAATGAGAGCTGAAGGCTCTTACTGGGATTATTGCAAGGGGATTTGGAAGTAAATGTATGAAATCCCTACTACATTGTGATGGTTATAGTATATATGTATATATGGGAGTAAGGCTTTTGAAACAGTTACTTTAGGCGATCATTTATTCACTTTTTACTTAAGCAATGTTATTGTCTAGGTTTTGATTGTTTTGGGCTTTGTAAAGTGTATGTTGTTTCAGTGTCTTAAGTTTATACATGATGCTGTACCTCAGCTCTTCAAACAGTAACAGCTAGAATATGCCTAAACATAATACTTACTGTAAAATAATAGTCATGTATTGTGTCCAGGGGGTGTGGTGTGTGTGTCTGCTTGCTCTAGAACAGCTCTGTGTAGCTCCTTCTATCCCTTTGTCATCTGCAGTCACGTGTGTCAGCCTGGTGTCTTCCTTGATGTTTTCTTGCCCTTGTGTAATTCTGCATTGTTTTCCTGGTTTTAGGGTGCTGCTGGACAGAGCGCATTCGGACTACGATAATGCATTTCATCACCTGGATTTGGAAGGGTTTTCCTCATCACAACACTCTCCAATCAGTCAATTTGCCAATACCTCAGAAACAAATACCTCGGACAAATCTTTCTCAAAAGACCTCAGTCAGATACTATTCAATATCAAATCATGTAGATGGCGGCATTTTAGGCCTCGGACACCATCCCTACATGACAGTGACAATGATGAACTCTCCTGTAGGAAATTATACAGAGGTTTAAATCGAACAGGCACAGCACAACCCGGGACCCAGACATGCAGTACCTCTACACAAAGTAAAAGTAGCAGTGGTTCAGCACATATTGGTATGTGTATTTTAACAAACTTGCTTCTAGAAGTTGTATATTTGGGTCAGAAGATCCAGAATATCATTAGCTCATCCATACTTCAGATCGTGGTCTATTTTGATGGTAACAGCCCATCTTCATGTTTATCTATTTATTTGCTACATGGAATGTTTATTTGCATTTACTGCTAGCAGTGGAGCACAGCATCTAAGACTTATGCAAATGCTACAGTGGTATGTAATCACAGGGGCAGTCCCATGGTGTAATGGAGAGCACTCCGGTCTCTGAATCCCAAGGTTGTGAGTTCGAGTCTCAGTGGGGACCGTCCCCTGGCAGTTAAATGCTTCCCTGCCATCCCATCCCATCAGATCTCGGATGCTCAGCAGGGTCAGCCCCGGTCAGTACCGGGGGCTGTGGGCAGTCCCAAGGAACTTCACTGTCACCATCCAAGCTCGCTCGGCCGTGGCAAATGAACCTTAGGACTTAAACGGTGGGGCCAGTTCTGTGCATGCTGTGCCTCACCTAAAAAATCCACTGCACAGGCTGGAAGGGCACACCCATGTGGGGAGAGCCCTTCCCAAAGCTTCGTTCGCGAAGATTGGCCATTAAGTTAAGATTAAGATATAATCGCAGCTTTAGAAATACAAAGGTTTAAAAAACAATACTGTGTAGGGTTTAAGTTGACTAAATATTTGGATTTTTAAAATTAAAAATATGTTAATTGAATATTGATATAAACACTACATTCCAAGTTTTTTCTAATACAAGGTGTGGCGGTGATGGGAAATGTTCAGTTACAATGTTAGCATTTAAAATCACAGCATGCTGTGAATTTGTAATTGAACTTAAATGTCATTTCCCATCCAAAGAGTACGTAACCCGCTCTCACTGATGCATCTGCTCATGCTTAGCAAAATTCTTGGATTAATCACCTCTACATCTTGTCAGCAAGTGGCAGCCTATGTCTTACAGAACCCAACGACAGATTTGAGGACCTGACTCTGAAAAAACTTGTGGTGGTGTTTTTTAATTGGAGTACTATTGGAAAGCGTCACCCTTTCTGTAGGGTTCTTCATCCTGGAAGACTGGTATTTAAATAGTTAGAATGGAACTTAAATAACTCATGGATTTTGATGAGTCAGTACCGTAAATGTCATCTTTTTATAGAAGGTTAAAGTGATGAATTTTTTAAAAGGAAATAACTTTTAAAGTTCACCATGGTTTTGTAAGGAGTCTCAAGGATCATGTTTTCCACGCCCTTTTGAATTACGGATTTGGAAATCAGAGTATCTGGATAATGTAGGAATGCACTGGGGAGAGATGCACATACCTAATAAACTAACCAACTGTTGGACATTTTGGTGGTTTGCTCAGAGACTGTTACCCTGGTGTCAGATGACTTTAATCCTCTTGTTTGCCAGTATATTTTGTACCTTTCCTGCCTGCACCGTACTTTGGGTTTTTTCTCTGGAAATTCCTTCTACTTGCATTTGTAGGGTTAATGAGTGGCTTTGTTCTTCTGCTTTATTTCATGCTTCCTCTCTGTGCTGTCCTAGAGTAGGTCCGTGGCTTTAGGTGTTTAAATTCTGCCCTCCTAGAGGTTCAAATAAATAAACCAAGTCCAGAACTGAGTGAGAGCATCCTCTGGATAATTACAGTCTGAACTGCAATAAAATGGTAGGCAGGTTATGAGTGTGAAAACAAAACTAGTGTGTACTGAATAGATTGTAAATGCACTGTAAAGTATTAATGGGAAATACTTTACATCTGAAAATCATGTAGACTTGAAAAATTGGCTGATTTGAGTTTTTAAAACTTACGTCTTTGTGTGTGTGCGTGTATAAGTAAACACACACACCCTTTTAGAGACTTTTTTTCCCTGAAATAGATGTTAGGATGTTTATCTACTACATTAGCAATTAAATGCAATTGTTATTTATGGTGATGAGTTCCATACAAGGTTTTAATTGTGTGGTTGCATCTTAAAGCCTGTGGGAAAATAATGCATTTGTTTAAGTGCCTGGTATATTATATTAATTTGTGCTTGGAATTCTGTGCAGATGGTTTAGTATCTATGTAAAATAGTAAGTTAATATTCCAAGCTTTTCAAAATCTAAATGTTAGGGAGTTTAGTTCCATATTTTTGTTAGGGTTTGGTACGGGAATTAAATACTCAATAAAAAAATACAACTGTCTGAATTCATAGATACACTTTAAAGTACTTACAACAGTCTTTGGATAGTCCCTTGTTAATAATTTAGCAGGGTAGATTGTATCCATATGATATTACAATCTTAATTGAGATTCTTGTGGCATTGGAGGTGTGTAAGAGTTTGTGTCCTTTTGGTGTACTGCTGATCCTCTGTTTAGGTGCAGGTGTTTGAAAGCAGCACACAGTCTACTTATCTTGGTGCCAGTCTGGGGTTTAGTGGATTTTTTTCTGTTTCTTAAAGGGAATCCTTTGAGTTGTGTTGTCTACACAGATCATAGGAGTGTTTGTGTGTTGTTTTTGTGAATCTGACTCCTTCAGTGGTGCTGGTCAGTTGTGGCTGCAGCTGCTGAGTTATGTTGTAGCAAATACTGTAGAGAACATCAGGTATCTATCAGGTATACTGAAGTTTCTTTGTTCCAAGTGCAGATGAACTACCCTGACTACCCTGTAGAGTGTCCTTGTGACTTTTTCTTAGTTGTTTGTAGAGGTGGGAATTTCTTGTGGACACAGATTTTTTTTTAGGGTTTTTAGTTCTTACCTTTTAAGTTTTTGAAGTGACGGTTGGTCTTTCTACCAGAAACCACTTATTAATGCTTTTTTTTTTTTAATGCTTTCACTGCTACTGTGACTCGTGGTCAAACCATATTGCTTGCCTTTGAGATGAAGCTCATCCTGAGATTCTGTAGTGACCAGCAGAAGTGGTCATGTTGCCATGTTTATTGTGTACCATCACATGATACATTTGGTCTCTTTCCATATTAAAAAAGTTTAGAGAAGTCTTGAGCTTTTTCTGCCCTGAATGACCCAGACATGCTGCTGACATGGAACAATTGCTGTGAAAAACCTTGCTTCTCCAGTCTGTTACACATGGCCAGCAGGGGCACAAAGCTGAGATGGTATCTCAGGTCTCCTGTTAATCAGAGGACAGGAAGCATTGTTTTTCATGCTGAAGATCAGAGAGAGGTTTCCCCAAAGAGCTGGACATTTTATAAACACTTGGAAGTGCGTTTGACCCTTAAGGAAATCCACATTATTCTGTTCTGGCTTTCAGAGTGCTCAGCATTAAAGATCTGGGGAAGATAAAGTTGTTGCACTGAGGTTTTGTGTGTAAACTGAGAAGGGATGTCTTAAAAAAAGAAATCTCTTACAAGTTACTTGAACACTTGCTGTGTGCTGAAGGTTAGACTTTGGCATCAGGATCAAGTGGCCAAGAAAAGTAGCATCACTTCTAAAGAGGGCGATTCCTTTTCATCTTACTGAAGAATTATGAAAAAATATCCTTTACCCTCTTGCAAAAAGAGCTGATTTAAAGACACTTCACACAAGTTATACACAACACCACTAAAACCCAAGCAAGAGCATGAAAACATGATTCTTGTGGAAAATTAACTTGTTTGGTGGGGAAACTACTAACTCTGAACAAAATGCAGCAAAATTACTTAAGAAAAAAAGCCTGTATTGCTGACATTCTCAAGTTTATGAATCATAATCTTCAGAGATGGAGTTTGTGTCTCTAACTCTGGAGTGCACAGTAGGCATGAATATTCATCTGCAGTGGTTCTGTCCCTTCTTAGATTAATCTGGTTCTGTTGGCCAAATGGTCGTCTTTGAGCTGCATCGCATTATGTATGGCAAGACTGTTCTTTCTGCTGGAGACTTGCTGTTAAGTGTGTTGGGTTTGGAATGTTTGCATCTAGTTAGTAAACAAAAGTTAGACACACCTAGAACTGCACAGCAGGTATCGCTCTGTTTCAGCCTTGTGTTTAGGAAGCAGAGCCATCACTAGTGAAAGATTGGGGCATTGGTTCCCAGGCTCTCCAGTAAGAGCAGCAAGAGTCTTGCCTTCTGTTCTTTTTTGCCTTCATCACCCAGAAGCTGGGTCTGCTTTTTGAAAAGAGAGTCTTGAGAGCTGGCAAGGCTAAAGAGGCTGGGAGTTATCTGGAGCCAGCTCACTGAATTTGTAACTCACCCTTTGAGAAGAAGCCTTACTGAACATTATTACAGTTTTGATGTTTGTGATTGTAGATCTCACAGTTCATGAAAAGCTGCAGGTATCCATAATATAGTTAAATAATCCAATGTAGTTTACATTCCATTTTCTTGTAAACCAGACATTTAGATGATGTGATGCAAGTCAAGCCTTGCTATTCAGTAACTTTTACTGTGGGAATTCCATAGAAATAACATTCCCACAAAACTTGCATGCTCTTTTTGCATCTCTTAATCTGCTTTTTAAAATTAGTTTTGTACTCTTGGGGATCTAGCAGAGTAGTGGGCTGTACTTCCATTTCCTAAACATGTAGTGCTGGTTAATAGATCTGTACTTGCTCAGCCTGGGGAGAAGGCTTTGGGATCACCGAGGTGGGACCTTCCAGTACCTGAAGGGAGCCTACAAGAAAGATGGAGAGGGACTTTGTACAAGAGCATGTAATGACAGGACAAGGGGGAATGGCTTCAAACTGAAAGTAGGTTTAGTTGAGATATTAGGAAGAAATTCTTTATTTGTCTGGATGGTGAAGCACTGGAGCAGATTGCCCAGAGACGTTGTGAGTGCCCCATGCCTGAAAATGTCCAAGGCCAGGTTAGATGTGGTCTTTGAACAACCTGGTCTAGTGAAAGGTGTCCCTACCCATGGCAGGGAGGTTGGAACTCGGTGATCCTTGAGGTCCTTTCCAACCCAAACCATTCTATGATTCTATACCGTTTTTTGTGTTCTCATTAAGGATACCTGATGCCCAGTTTTAGGCAACCCTTTCCCAGAAAGCAGCAGAAGGAAGTTTCTCAATCCTTATGGCAATTCCTTGTAGCAGAGTAGGACTTGCCCTGCCTTTTCATGGCTTTCATGCCACCACTGGCTGTTTAGATCTTTTTATTTGACGCTTTCATCTGTAATAGTCTCAACACTGCTGTCTGTGTTACTGTTTTCCCTTTTTGAAATACTTCTTTCACATTACAGGATAAACCTGGTCATGAGAATTACTGAAATTTTTAATGACTGTTTTCAGCCAATTTCCAATTTTTGGAATTAAAGAGTCTTGGCCCATCTGTGGCTGAGCTGTTGAGATCCTGGTTGAAGAAGAGATGACCTCAAGAGTAACAAATATTTAGAGCCCATCCTAGGTTTAGTTGAAGGAGGAAGTATTGAAGGGAGAAGCTTCTTTAATCTGGGAGATGTGACTGGAGATGGGGTAAAAGTTAACATTTACTGAAACAACCTGAGCACTTCTGGAGGCTTTGAGATTTTATAGTTGTATTTTCTCATTTAGCTTCAACTCAGTTCGAGTAAACCTTTGCTCCAAAGTGGTGGATCTCTGAGCTTGCAGAAATGGTTACACTTTGCATCCCATGCAAAGATGGTCACGTTTGTAACTGCAGAGTAAACTGTGTGTGCCCCAACTGTCCTGTGACATTTTGGTGGAAACTCATGAGGAATCATGGGCTGACAAATATAAATGCATAGCAAGCTTTCCTGGCTTTTATTCAATAGCTTGGAAAAATTCATGTAAATTATTTTCTGTCTGTCTTCTGCTACCAAGTAGGGAGTGCATATATGTAGACCTTATATGTAGTTTATAATTTCTGAAGTTCTGATGTTAGGAATTTCACACTTCTGTTGGGCTGAAATAAAAGGCTGTAATAATTGAGGGCACAATGATTCGTGTTCTCATAGTGTCTAATAATGCCAAGTTTAAGTAAAACCAATCTTGAACTTCTTTTCAGAAAGCGAAACATCTTTGGGCCTGGTGCATCAAATACTTAATCACACTGATGGCTCTAAGTCTCTCCAATCTTCTGAATTCACTGGTGAGAACTTGCTATACAGTAGAAAATCTTTAATCAGGCAGTGTAAGCCAGATAACATCTCTTGTAAGAGAGAGGTTTGAAAATGTGATTGTTCTGGATTGCCTAGCATTGTGATTCATGTTTGCTTTGCATGTACTTTGGCATTAGTAACCACTGATCATTCCTTACACACCAGGGATGTGATGCTGTCTTGTGTTTCCCTTAAGAAAACGTTGTAACATGATGTATCATCTTTCCACGCGCTTCAGCAGTTCTGTAGTGTATGGAATTTCTCAGATAAAGGCTTTAGTTAGGGAATCTTTCATCTGTTACCTGATCAAAACTGCCTTTGTAATGGTCATCTGCTGAAAGGATCAAGAATCTAGTACTCTAAATGGATTTTTAGAGAGGTTCTTTGATCCAGTGTAGTCTTAATGCTTCAGTTTTCCCACTGAAATAACGTTTTTGCTTATATAAACTTGATGTTGAAACAACAAACCATTTTAAGTTACTGTAATTGAAATATCTAAATCTTTAGATGTTTAGCAGGATTGAAACATTTGCTGAAAGGTTTAATTAAGCTGTTTAAGTCTCTCAGTATTAAATTATTTTAAGACTTTTTGCTGTAAAGAAAAAAAAGAAAGCTTACCTGAATAGGTCATTGTGTTTACAAAGTTTGCTCAGTCTGTGTGGCAAATCTAGTGAGCATCTTTCATTCAGGAAACAAACTAATGCTAGTAGAGGGACCAAGAGTTTACACATACATTTTCTGCTTTACAGGATATGCTCATGTTTTTTTAGGAAGCTGGTTATTGTGGTCACTTTTTTTTTGTAAGTCTGTATTTTCCTACCTAAGGGCAGCAGAGTAACAACTGGTGAGTCACTGCACAGTAAAACTTGCAGTAGGGGAGGGGAGGCTGTGGCTGTTCATCATACAACGATCAGTCTGCTCATACAAATTCAACAGCCCCCTGTGCTCCCTGGGTTTGGCCATATTTGGGTACAACTTGACTTTTCAGAGAAGCCCAATGTGATAAAACCAGTTAGCACTGCTAGAATAGTTGTATATTGCAGTATAAAACTGCTGCAGACTGTGGAACTTTGAGAAGTCCATTGACATTACACTGTTATTCTGTGCACCACAAAACACCTGTTTGAGTATCAGCATCCCACAGAACTTGGGCGTATGTAAACAGAATCATCCAATTGAAAGATGATATCCAGTGGCTTGATTTGAGTAAAAAATGATATGTGATTATCCCAAAGATTGAAAATACTCATGTAAGTGATCGAAGGAAAACACTTTCATAGTGCAGTGTGCAATAACTCAGTTTGTAGTAAAACAAGATTTGGAGCTGTCACTAAGGAGATACCAGGCAGTCATTTATCCTGTCAGTCAGTGTCACTAATGTACAGTGTTTCTTTCCTTCTGCTCATAGCTGAAAACTGAAGTTTTTTTCTTCTACCTTCCCTTCTTTTTGCAGTCTGTAAGCCAGAATAATTTCCTTGTTGCCAAAGTATAGCACTAGTACAGTCGCAGAGTAGGGGGAGTGTGTTGTCCCAAGCTCCTGAATGAAGAGAATAACAGCATAACATAATGTGCTGACTTAAAATCTGAGGGTTTTCTCAACTGAAATGTTACAATTTGGTACAGTATGCTGCAAACAAACAAGAAGTGATCAGGGAGCCAAGTCTCTTGGTAAAGCTTAAGCTGCCCCTCTACTGATAACCATCTTGAGACATGAATAACTCCAGGCAAAGCTGGACCTTAAAGGTTCCTCATGTTTAGCATTAGAAAGGGATTTGGGCTAGGTTAACTTGAGAGTCAGGTAACTTGCATAAATTACTGAAAGTGCCTTGGAAAATACGTAGCTGTTAGCTATGGAAGAGAGCTGGCATACTCTGAAATGACTCTTATTTATTGTGTATTGGTAGGGGTGTTTGAGATTTCCACCTTCACTCCTCTCTGTGTAGTAAGTCAAACTGGATATTTTGTCACTGTTGGATGCAGCAAATTCTAAACTATTAAGCAGTTGTTACTGTGTGATGGGACTATGACCAGTAATGTCCCAGGTGCTCTTTCAGAAGAGTGTGTAAGCACTGCACTCGGGGACTGCTGAAGCAAGGCTCTCCTTTAAAATCTTAAATGCCGTCTTTAACTGTTGAATGTTACGTTTTCTCCCTTTTTTAAACTTCAAGCTGTTGTTCAGTTGTCTGTTGTTTCACTAAAGTTTTTTAAAACCTTGGAAGTCTCCAATAATGTCAGGAATATGTAACTTTGTGTAGTGTTGTATACCAATACTCAGTTCTGAGTTACCAGAAATGTAGTCGCTGATCTCAGTGTTCAGGAGAGGGCTGGGCTTGCTGCTTGTCTGTTGTTTTTCCGACAGATAAAGACCAGGAGAATGACAGTCAGTTTTGCTACTTCTACATGTACCATTTTTCTTTTGATACAGACAAAAGGGCACAGCTGAAGATCTTTATTTGAGAGCAAAAATGAGAAGTGTTAATAAAATTGGTGGAAGAAAGTTCTTAGGGACACTGACTGTTTTTGTAGAGAAAGTGGTGTTAACAAGATGCTAAGTGTAGCACCTGAGCAGTTGCATCTGTGCTGTGTTGCAGGCAAGAAAGAAGCATTCTCTGCAGGCCATGTAACTAACGCATTAATAGCAGATACATTTTCATGGTTTGCAATGCATCCCACTTGAATTACTTCTTTAAAATAAGACAGCTGAACTTAGGCTTGCTCAGGACTGTGCCTGCAGATGTAGAGGCACAGTCAGTACCACCTGTGACTTGGCTGTGCTGAGCATGTGTGTGATTTCCTCTGAACGCCTTCCCCAGTTGCAGGCACACTTGTGTGCCACAGGAAATTAATAAGGAAGGTTAAATAAATGAGACTACTTCCATGTAAAGTACCTTTTTTTTTCTTTTCTTTTTGTGCATAGATGTGATAGAATTCAGAAGCAACTTACATCTCACAATCAATATGCTTATTTTTTCAATTGAAGTGTAATGTAGACTGTACCCTTAGAGCAGGAGGGAAAGAAACCCAGTGCTAGTGTTAGCAAAGTACATGGTGGTTTTTAACAGAAGATGAATAGAGCATGCTGTCCTAGTTTACAGATCTTCAGAAGAAATTTTGATTTGGGTAGTTCTCAGTAGTATTTTTTCAATAAAACCTTCAATGTAGCATTTCTTTAACATGGAGGAGGAAGAGCTGGTTTATATAATTACAGTCTGTAACCTGTTCTGGTACATGAGCATATCTGTCTATGCTGTGGAATGGAGAAGGAATGCCAGATTATTTCGGGAGGCTGTAGCTTGCAGTGGTCCTTTATGAGCATTACTGTGTTTCTGCCTTGGCTGCAGTTGAAAGAATTTCACAGTAACTCTCTGATAGTGTTGTAAACAGTATTTTGAAATGTCTGGAAGCAGCAAAAATGTTGCTGAATTTTTAACCTGAATTGAAAAAAAACCCTGAAATAAATTGTTCTTGAGTGTATTTTCCAGGCTGTACTTTTAGTGGAGGAGGAGCAGTTTGAATATAGATGAGGGTGATGGTCCTGGTGGGGTTGTTCTGTCACTTGTTTCCTTTGACAGCTGTGTAACTGTTTTTGTAGTGATGGGAAGTGTACAGCTGCAAGGGTCACAGACTGCTTGAAAAGAGATTCACTGATGTACAGTTGGAAAAATGCATTTTTTCTAAATGGCATTTCCGGGAAGAAGGGGGAGCTCTTAGAGCTGGGTTTTAGTGCAGTCTTTCCTAACAAACACAGCTTGTCTCTGAGCTTCATTTGTTGTTGTTCCAAAAGAAAACAGTATTTTGGAGGTGGTTAAACCAACACAGGTGACTGTGCTTGCCTCAACTCTGTTTTATAGCTAGAATTAAATATACTTAGGACTTGAAAACTGAAATGGACTATTAATAAATTTTACTTAAATAGGCAGAAGTGAGAGGATTAGAATGGTGGAAATTTTAATCGTAATTCAGTCAAAGATGATTTTACACTCATTTTCTGCCCATTTTCCTCTTTGTCAATCTGCGTGTTGTCTTTATTTCCATCACTTATGCAATCTATTCCTAAGCAATATTTATACAGTGTTGTACTGCAAAATAAAATACCTTGTTCATAGAATACACTGAGTTGAAAGGGGAGCCATTGGGATCATCGAGTCCAACTTCTGGCCTTGCACAGGACACCTCAGGAATCACACAATAAATAAATAAATGGAACCTTCAGTCTCGTTTGACACTGTGTTGGCTAAACCATATTGGTTATAAATTTTGAGGTCTGAAAAAAAGTCTCCACAAACTGATCAATATAAAGGACTGATCTCTTTCTCTCCTGCTGCTACTGCTCAGCTTTCTACTTGCCAGTCTCTGTGTGCTAAAGCTGTCTTCCTCTAACTGGTGTTTGATGACAATTTGAAAAAAATCTAAAGGACTTTTACATTTTAATTCTTTATATAAATTGAACAGTCAACCCCTTGAGTATTTGGTCTATAAATTCTAGTTTCTTTGGTTTGAGGTCCTTTTTTAGTAAGGACATTATTGGCAGTTGTCACTGCTACTAAGCTGCTCCCCTAGGAACAGTTTTAAAATATTGAAGTGAGGTTTAACTATAACAGTATTGAGGAGTAATTTGTCACTTACGGCAGTATCAGTAAGTGCTACATCCTTACTTGCTGAAGGATGTTACTTACAAAAAAAAGTATCCTGAATGTAACAGCTGAATAAAAATCTGTAGCTTCAAGTGTTCAGAAAGCAAAGTCCTGGTAATAATTTTAGTGCTATTTCCAATACGTAATAGAAGTATTTTGAACAGAATTTTACACCAAAAAAGGACAAGCACTGGGAAAATGCATGCTCAGCAGTGTTTGCTCTGTTGTTTCCAAATATTAGTTCTTATTTTGGTTAGCCATTTATGCTGGTTTGTTATTCGAGTTTATATGTAAGTTATAGTTGGTCTTCAGAATCCTTTTGTATCCAGAAACAGGACATTATTGCACTGTTGGTACAAATACTTTTTTTTCAGGCAAGCAAGCCTGAAGGAGTAGACTAACAACAAGTTCTTAAAACTTGCAATTTGTGAACAGGATTTAAGTGTGGTGATGATTTGCTGCCAGGCAGTAGTGAAGTTTCCCAAAGGTGAGACTTCCACTGTATTCTTGAAGTATGAATGTTGCATTTATACAATCTGAATATAAAATTGAAGGAAAAATCTGAAAGGCATATCCTTTGCAAGGGCACTCACATTCCAACCTTGATTCTGTTTGTAAATTGAAAACTGAGACTTCATTTTGTTTTGGAAATGTAAATTTAAAAAAAAAATCTTTAGGTTAGTTAACGAACTGATGTCTCCGCTGCACCATTGAGCATCCCACTGTCAATCTGTACAAGTAACACTTTATCAGTTTTATACTTGTGGGTTTACTGGATAAAATTCTGCTTGACCTGTGATGCACTGACTGCTGAGTCACCTTTCAAAGATTTTGGAGAGAAGGGTGTAGTTCTGGGAAATTCTGTATTAATGGAGTTGCCTGTACCTGTGTGGTTACAAACAACAAAAGTACTGTGATAGCCTGCACAGTTCTGAGCATGCCCAACTTAATGTTTTAATTAATGTGTTAATTGTAGCCCTTGCTGCCGTCAGATTGTTGTCCGTGAGGGCTGCATTGCAGTTGCCTAGTTTGGCATATAAACCTACTTCAGGAATAATGCAGATACTGTAGTTTCACAAAGTGAAAAGCGATGCCATTTACACCTCTTCTTTCTTTTTAATTTGTTACTAGTTTTTGATGGATTCGATTGTGTTTTGGTTCCTTTCTCTCCCTTTTTGGTATCTTGAGCTGAATTCAGTTAAAGCTTTAAAAGAGAAGTTTTAGCTTGAACAAAAATTTCTAGGAGGATATCAGTCTTTTTGACATAAAGGTGCATTAAGGCTCTCAGGAACTTACTGTGGTAGTTTTTTTTGGGGGGGTTAGGTTTTATAAAATAGATGTGTTTATATACACAACACCTACATATTTTGATACAGTATTTTCTTGTTTTATATTTTGTTCAGCATTTACAGCCGAACAATACCAGCAACATCAACAGCAACTGGCACTAATGCAGAAACAGCAGCTTGCACAAATTCATCAACAGCAAGCAAATAGTAATTCCTCTGCCAACACATCACAGGTGAGGGATTTGTCTGTGCTATGATTTATCCCTCATTGTTTCCCACCAGGGTTCATCTCTAATTGTCAACTGTTGCCATAGAACCTTGAAACTAACCAACAGGAAAGTGGCTTTCGCCTGAATCTACATCATAGCCATTCTGTAAAGTGTTTAGAAGGGACACTGCAGGTGAGTGTGGCAGGCGTTGCCTCTGCTCCCTCTTAACAAAAAAAAAGATGGGTCAGTCAATTAATGACATTTTCAAAGCCTTAGAAATATGAATTACAGAAATCTCCAGCCATGTCATTATCCTCTTGTCAGTGGAGGATTTTAAGGGCAGAATTTTACTTAGAGCTAACTCCTGAATATATCCTGCATACAGCTGTGGAAGTGTCTAATATTCATAAATATGTAGTGATTACAGTGCTGACGGACATGTGAAAAGGTTCAGAACTTGTTTGCAATCTGAACCTCCAAGTCTCTGAATTGAGTTTCAAATTTCATGAAAACAGGTTGATCTGTGAAAACAGCATTGTTGCATAGAACTTTGGAAATAAGTTTCTGTGTATTTTGAATTTGTATTTTGTTGGGAATATCTTCTTTGTTGTTCTAATGGAACTAAAAGTGCATGGGGAAAAATGCTACAGTTCGGATTTTAAGTAGTTGTACCAAGTGCTGACAACTTGCTCTGAGAGTGACTGGTCCACGGTTTTGGTTTACATGTATTGACTTTTGTTTTACTAGTTTTCGTGTAGCTTTAAAATGGGGAGAGTACTGACTTTTTGGAAGCCTCAATCACATATATTTGCCACCATTGTTCTTTCTAGGGTTTTGTTTCCAAGACACTGGATTCTGTTAGTGCTCAATTTGCTGCTTCAGCTTTGGTTACATCAGAACAGCTGATGGGATTCAAAATGAAGGATGATGTGGTGCTTGGAATTGGGGTGAATGGCATTCTTCAAGCCTCAGGTATGCAACAGAATTTGATTGCATCTTGA
>VWZD01003224.1:151365-183657 GCA_013396695.1 Sakesphorus luctuosus
GTCACGCAGTTCAGTTCTGTAGGAAAAAAAACCCAAGCTCCCAGGTGGTCCTGCTGCTGGAGGTACAGCAGCAACAGAGAGCAGCTCCCCTTCAACCTGTTAGTGCAGTGCAGCTGTTCAAGGGTCACTGTGAAGGGGAAGGAAAGGTTTTTCTCCTGGCACAAACGTGCCTGTCCGATGCTGAGCCAGGCACTGTGAGCTCTGTGGCGTTCCCAGCGGCAGATGCCGGTGAGCCCGGGCGTGTGCTTGCCATTAGGTGGTGATCTACAACAACGAGCAGAAACTGCTGGTTGAGATTTTCAGAGCAGCACTAGAAACTTGGCTGCAACTCTTCAGCATAATGGGGGCTATTTTTCAGTAGAGATTAGTGAAAGGATGTGTTTTAGCTTTAACTGTTCTTCTTCCCCATGTTGTGGGATGATGTTGTGTGCATCATCTCCTGGCACATGCAACAGCAAACCACCCACATCCTACATTCTGGCAAAACTTTATAGGCTTCTCTTCTTGTCCTGTTCTAACACATCTCCTGAAAGGATTACACCTTGAAGACACTGAAAGACAGAGATATGAGCTTTCCCAGTGCAGAGAGCTCTGCCATGCCTGGAATTATTGCAGTGGTCGGGGACATAGGGGGCAATTTCCATTTCAGTTTGTAAACTGCATGTTAACCTGACTCTAGGTATTGGCTCGAACTGGCATTTAGGAAGTGGTAGTAACAGAGAAGCTAAAAATCATAAAAGTGATGCTTTGATGAAACTACCAAAGCACTATGTTCCTGATTTAAAACTAGTTTTATACTTCTTTTTTTTCCTATTTCGTCATATAAACATTTTCAAATGTTTGGGTACAGAAGTCATCCCTCCTAGTTATATAGCACTGATCCTGTGGCTTTCTGCCTGTGTTGACAGGCAAAGCAATTTCCAATCTTGCTGGAGCCTGATAATAGCTGTTTTTTTAAAAGGCATGTCCTCAAATCTAGCCTGAGTGCAGATGAAAATGGTGTTTACCTTACCTTTTTGTAACTGTGACTGTGTAAGTATTTGAGGGATGTAGCTGCTTACCTTACCATAGTCAAGACTGTGCTGTCAGTAGCTAAAGATTTTCTGCTAATGGGATGCAATTAAAAGGAGTTAGAGACAGGTTCTTTTTCTCTGGGTTCCACTGTGATTTATGTTTTCCCAGTCCTATTCAGTGCTAACAGGCCTCTGCTATTCACAGTGCTGAACAGAAAACACAAATTATTTCAGAACAATTCAGCCAGAGATGATGCTTAGTGTGTCAGGTGTTAATTTTAAATCCCCATCTCACTTTGTTAGACCACTGCTGTAAAAAAGCGTCAATGGGCTACAGCTCAGCATTTTTATGGCAGAGTTGTCAATGCTGTGACCAGCATTTTTTGGGTTCAGTAGAAGACAGGTTTGATGAGAGATGTGAGATGTTTACAACAATCTTTTCATCAACACTATCCCAGGTCTTCAGGGATTATTAACCGCTGGCGCTGACACAGATCAAATCCTTTTCACTGCAGTCAGTCTGTAGCCTCCCCTTCCTTTCATTTGTGGTTTTCAGTGCACTGCCAGTGTAAATCAGAATGCAGCTGTCAGTAATACTTGCCTAGCTGATCTTTTCATGATAATTTGAAGCAGGTGAGGCAGACAATCCAGTGGGTAGGGGTAAATGTCTTGCATCTGCTGATGCTCTGGCACAAAGCTGCTGTTCACTTCTCTTGCTTCTGGAAGATGGTACTTCAGGGATTTCCCAGTAAGGCTTTTATTCCTAAGGTACTTGGGTTTTAAGAAGCTTTAATTTCATATGTTGTGTGTTTGTAGTAAAAATGCTTGCAAAAAGAGCAAACCCATATTAATGCAAAATTGTATTGAAGTATCAAACCCCCTTAAATCCTTTTGGAAGTACTAGACTCAAAACTAACAAAGCAGATTTTACTTAGAGCAGCTCACAGTAAGGAAAGAAGTAGATTAAAAGCCTTTAGCTAGCACAGAACAAAAATACAGATTATACAGATTCTTAACAGGTCAGGTACCATGGTACAGAAAGTCAATAATGTATTGAGATTTTGGCATCCCTTCCAACAGTAACTTGTTAATGCTCAGCCACTGTTCCTCTGAGTACTTTCTGCTTGTGGGTACCTGCTCAGCAAACCCCTGAGGCACTTCCTCAAGAGAACAGTCACCTTTGGAATCACAGATGCGGTGAAGGGGCAGCACTAACAACGGGTACAAATAATATAAAAGAAACTCAGATAACTCAAGTCTTATGTAATGTTCCCATTTTCTTACTGCTTCCCAGAGAGATACAGACAGCCCTGCTTCAGAAAGGTGCTCCTCTGTCCAGTTTGCCTGCCAGGCTAGTGGGCAGATGCCTTCAGGGTCCTGAAAACCCCCCAGCACACTCTGTACTGAGTGTTGTGGTTCATCCCCATCAGGCAGCTCACCCTCATGGTGGGACGGGCGAGAGAACTGGAAAAGTAAAAGTGAGAAAACTTGTGGATCAAGATGAAGACAGTTTAACAGGTAAAGCAAAAGCTGTGCACATAAGCAAAACAAACTAAGGAATTTGTTCACCACTTGGCCTGGGAGCTCTTATTGGTCGTGTAGACAAGGAGGGACAAACTGTGCTATATTACAGCTCCCTGTTAACTGTGGAACTCACCCTTCAAATTAAATCACATCACCTTATGTTGGAATAATATCTCTGCGTACAGAGACGAAGGAACCATGGTTACCTTCGGAGAGTGAGCACACACGGCCTGGCTTCCAGGGGTGCTTCCAAAGGCCTGTCTCTGGCAGCA
This sequence comes from Sakesphorus luctuosus, assembly GCA_013396695.1. Lineage (NCBI taxonomy): Eukaryota > Metazoa > Chordata > Aves > Passeriformes > Thamnophilidae > Sakesphorus > Sakesphorus luctuosus. The sequence continues at coordinate 154,175 of VWZD01003224.1, forward strand.
GGTGTCCTTCCCTCTGAGCCATGGAGGGTGCCACATCCAGTTATGTTGTTTATAAGCAAACAAAATAGGGACTTTTCTCCACTTTTTAGTACTGTGATTGATCTATGCAGAACATACAGTTTGCATAAAATTACTGGATTGAAGTAAATGAGAGCTATGAGTGACAGGCAGGATCTTCTGAGTTTCAGCTGAAAGTGTCACAAGATTTCCCTCTGTAGTGCTGGATTAGTTCCTCACCTCTGCTGTGTTTTCTTTCTCAGTGAAATGAATGCAGCAGTACTGGTCATGTGAGAAAAATAACTGATGCTAAAACCTGGAAACTGCTGTTGAAACTTAGAAAGTGCTCCTGGTTTTAAGCAGTAAAGATCTTACTGATTTCACTATGTAGGTACACAGTAATGAAGTCAGTTTTGATCTGCAAGATTGAACTATACTGTAAAAGGAATGTAGCAGAGAGATAGAAACTACTTTATTGGACCCACCCTCCCAGGAACACTTAACCCTTGACTGGCCTTGGCAGCTGCCATCCCTCTGTGTCTCAGTGCACAATCTCCACAGAATCAACAGAGAAACCTCATCAGTTTGAACTTGAAGATGAAAGCAATCCTTGGTTACAGTTACACCCAGTGACCATTGTGCACAGGAAGAGCATGATTATAAAAATACAGTTAGGACAAGTCTTACAGGTCTTCCCTACCTGGTAATAGCAGGATAAACACTGCCCTTGTTGCTTTAGGTAAACCACAGTGATGTCCCTTCAGCAATGCAGAGCAGACCAGAGCTTTGTAAAGTTTGTGCAGAGCTGTCACTCTGGGGGCAGAGTCTGGGTCCTGGAGGCTCTGATGAGCCTCTCTAGATTCTCATAGAACCTGGAATCTCAGAGAAGAATTTCCCTCTCAGTTAGGGCTTTGTCTACTGGCACACAAGCAGTATTTGATTTTACACCAGATGGTTTTGACAGACAATATCTTATAGGATAAAAAAATGTTATTTGTTAATAATCATCATTCTTTGAGCCACAGGGCTTGGTTTGCTCGATTGAGCAGCACATCTTATCCTCTGTGACACTCTCAGGTATTCCCAAGAAAAGCCACACCAGACTCACAGATGTGACACACAATCTGTGGGAAAGCTGTGCTGTTCTGGGAGTGGCAGCTGAGGCCAGGCTGGCTGCCCTGAGACTTCTGGCGCTGTATTTACACATTTCAGTCTCTTCAGCTGTGTCTCTCTGAACACCCAAACCCCATTCACCCTGCTCCCCTCCCCATGTCCCCTGTAGGTGCTGGCAGAGCAATGGATGGCTCAGGCATCACTGCCTGCATGACCATGGGAATGACAGGGGCTGAGGGAAAGAGCCTACGAGTGCAGGGTGAGGTAGAAGAGGATTGGGCCTGAGAATCTGTAGTACCTGCATCACAGGTGGATATTCAGCTATAGCTGAGTTTAGGTAAAGGTGATACATCCCACAAGCAACAGCTGCTGGTAAGTAACATTCCTTCACTCTGCCCATCAGAAGAGTCTGTCTCTGCACTAACAAGATCTTGCACCAAATTCAAACCCCTCACTTTTGAAACCTTGGGGCTACATTGAAACAGGCAGCTGGAAATTCAGAGCAAAAAGTACACACTTTCATTTGAAAACATACCTACAGCCAGCAAAAGGACAGTTCTGGTTAAGATGAAATTAGATCCAGCTTGGGAGGCAGGACAGTATTTAACCATCAGAACTAGAGCAGAAAACATAATCTCACAGGTTTCCAGTCATCTAAGGCAGCATTGAAGGAGATGGCTGCAGTGAATCCCCCGTTTCTGGCCAATGCTTTTATAATGCATTCAGCTTTTTCTAGTTCCTCCTGCAAAGACAACATATAGTTTTGCAATATTTTTAAGTGGCAGCAAGGACAAAGTGTTCCAGTTCCGCATCCTGATGTATCAATTAACTTGAGTGACTTGGAACTCTTACCTTGAAGCTGTGCACATAATGTTGACATTAAAAAAGAAAATGGTGCCAACATTTGTTGAAGTGCCAAAAAGAAAGTGCTCTGTTCAGGCTCACCTCATTGTTCCCATCCTATCTCATAGGATAATCAGAAAGTGCCTCGGCATTCTCCACCCTTTCCTCACTTTCTCTGCAGGGAAGCATGAGATCAGCAGCTTTCTCCTTTTGTTCATTTTTGTCCTTTGCATGACTGCTCTTTGTTTTGATTCATTAGTATTTATTTTCTTAAATAGAAAAAAATCATGGAGTATAATGCAGGGATACCTGCAGCCTAGGGGAGCTGTCTCTGGAGACTCTTTATTGCCAAGTCCTCTCCACAGAATTGTTCAGAGCACTTAAATTTTTAGTTTCTGCTCCACGTTGTGCTGTAGAAATTTCATCCCAACTGTAGAGGCAGCACATGGAGATTAACCTGTCTGGGCTAAAGAAAGCCTTTGTGAATGCCACTGTAGTGATTAGCAGGTTTATAAGAGCTAATTTGGTATTCCAGTATTTAGTTATGTCTCTGGAAGTAGGACATGTCAGTGGTATAGAAATATTTACAAATAGCTCCCAGCTAGACAGTAAACAGAGACACAAGTCTATTAGTGCTAGGAAATAAATTTCCTCTTTATAACATATAAATATAAAACAAATAGCAAGAAATCTGCAAGATTTAAGAGATATTTTAGCAAAATAGGAAGTATAGTTTGGATAACTAGATCATTAATTACTCACCATGTCTGGTGGGACTGTTTCCCATTTTAGAGAGTTTGGTCTCCGTGCCAAGTCAATTTATTGTAATCTGTAAAGTTTGGGGCAATGTCAGATGACAAATCACATGTATCATGTATTTAATTCCACATGTGAAATCAGGAATTATATCTACCTTACAAACACACAAGCACTAGCCATAAAAAAAACCCCCTTGGTCATGCAGAATTCCTTTTGGTAAAACTTCCTGTGCTTTACTCATGCTAATTCTGATGTGTCTGATCAATCCCTTCCTTTCCGAGCTGTACAGCAAATGGGCTAATGACTTAAACTAAATGGGAAAGAGCTTCTGGCCAGGGGCTGTTTTACACTATTCAAGGCAAGACAGGCAAGAGAAGTGCCTGAAGTGGAGCCTGGGTAGGCACTCTCCTGGCAGCACAATGTGTACTTTTAACTACTGGCAGAATAACAAACTGAAAAAACTTGAGGTCAAATCAATCCCCAGCCATAAATACCAGGCACTGACTTTAACAACACTTCTTTGGTACATCTAATGGCAAAATGACATGGAGGGTGGTATTTCCATTGTGATTCATTTTCTCAGCCTCAGAGGTATCTGTCACTGCTAACCTGTACTGCCTGGTTCCGTGGATTCCCATTATTTTTTATCTAGTTTCCAACCATTTGCTGGAGAGATACTTCTAGTATTCTGTCAAAACTGCTAAGGAATATATTCAGCATGCTCAGAGTAATCTGACGAGATTACCAAAATTGACAAATTTCCAGTTGTTCAACTTCTCTGTGTTCATCTTTTCATCTGTGCCTGTCCCTGCTGTAGCAGTTGCCTTCCATTCTCCCCATTTCACGTTGCTTCCCTCCCTCCCTGGGAGGCAGCCACCCTCCAGATGGGGATTCCAGCAGAAAGGAGAGCAATGCAAGCTTTACAAGGGTTCCTGTGATGAGCAGAGAAATTGTGTTCTCCACAGCAGTGCCCAGGACTCTGTGGGTTTAGTGGATTTCAGTTCATGCCATGAGGGATTACCCTAATCCTCAGGTACACAGAGCAGAGGTACTTCACCTTTTAATCTATATTTAGCAAAAGCCTTTCAATGCACCTCTGTAGTGCAGCTGACTACCTTTAGCATTTTAGTACTAAATACTATAGTGGGTAAAGAATAGCAGTTAGGAATCTCTGGAAGCAGTGGAGCCCAGGCATTATGCATGGTACCATTTCTCTTTGTGTGTTACTGCCCTGAGCTGGGAATGGTTTACAGAGAGGAACTGTAAGCAAAATGGTGAAGCCATCTGGAATAGAATAGTGGTCTCTAGATAAAAGCTCATTTAGTCTATTATAACTTTATTGAAACAATCTGATAGAAAATAAGTCTCACTAGAGAACAGAATAAGAGACACACTTTACCTCTGTGAAAATCCTCCCCATCATATACCTGAAGGAGACAAGGAACAGTTAGTACATTAAAAAAAAAAAAATCAGAGCAGCAACATCTATTGCTATGTGACTTCTACTGAATTCATGGTGTGTTCTCCATGAGTTTCTGATGCATCTTCAAGTTGCTTTAGACACTTAGACTACCTATTCTAGAATCAATAGATTAGAAATTCTGTAAGCCTTCTGGTCAGTATTTCTACCTTTGATTATTTTCCCACATAAATGTTCATTGAATACAAGGTGGTTGTAAGATTTAGGGAACATTCCTCAGATGTGGAATACCTGATCAGATTTGACACACATAAATAAGTAATAATGTCAAATTATGGCCAGATTTTCAAACTCTCTATCCAGTTTATATGTAGTTATCTAGCAAAGCAAAATAGGCCTTAACAGGTCTAAGCATCTAATCTGTAGTGTAATCAAATATGTAAATATTTGTGGCCTCAAATGCATTCTCATGATACATGAGGGGCTGAATTGTTCATGGTTGAAAATTTCACCCTTCTTTTTTGTATTTAAACATAGCTAGGGCAATTGTAGCAGAGGGGGAATGGCTTCAAACTGAAAGAAAGTAGGTTTACATTTAATATTATGAAGAGATGCTTTACTGTCAGGGTGGTGAGGCACTGGAACAAGTTATCTGGAGAAGCTGTGGGTGCCCCATCCCTGTAAATGTTCAAGGCTGGTTGGAAGGGGCTTTGAATATAGAATCACAGTGTCACAACAGAATCATAGAGTGGTTTGGGTTGGAAAGGACTTTTAAAGATCATCTAGTCCAACCCCCCTGCAATGATCAGGGACATCTTCGATTAGATCAGGTTGCTCAGAGCCCCATCCAACCTGACCTTCAATGTTTCCAGGGGTTGGGCTTCCACACCTCTCTGGGCAACCTCTGCCAGGGCTTCACCATCCTGAATGTAAAAAATTTCTTCCTTATGTCTAGTCTGAATCAACCTTCTTCTAGTCTAAAATCATTTCCCCTCCTCCTGTCACAGCAAACTCCACTAAATCTTTCCTTTCTAGGGTTTGTGGTAGTGCAAATAAAACAATCCCTGCAGCTCCTCAGGGAACAAAGTGCAGTGTACAACACCTGAATGTGACTTTGCTGACTCACAGAAGGACTGGATAAAGCATCGTGTTCTCTGCTTATTTAGAGCTGCAGATTAGCTCATTTTATGCACAGCCCCGAGCTGTAAATTAAACAGTTGGGGTTTGGGGTTTTTTTTAAGAAATAAAAGAAGTGCAAAGAAAGGGAGAATGAGAAGGAACAAACAACAAAAAGCAAGGTGGGTTCAGGAGTGTGAAAGTAAAATGAACTTAAAGCCCAAGAGTGAGGAGTCACCCAGGCATTCACCTCCACCAGCCCAGCCTCAGCAGCAGGGAAAGGAGGGGCCAGACTGGTGATTAGCACCATATCCCCCTCTTGCTGAGCACAGGGGATAGCACTGATTGCTGGCACCACCGTGGGAACGTCAGCCCACACAGGTGTGCAGGGTGGTGCTGAGGAGGTTCTCCCTGCTCTGAAGTAGCCCACAATCAACAGAGCACAAGGGAAGGGGTTTCCTGCCCCGGCTCTCCAGGCCTCTTCTGGCACTGGCAGGATTGTGTTTCTATATCCAAATACCAACTGATGTGACAGAGCTCACTATGACTCTCCAATAAAGGAACTGTGTTGTAAAATAAATCAGGCTAGTTGAAAAAAGTAGGCATGACTTAAACATTTCAGAGCTACACACATATAAATAATATAAATATAATAAAAGTAACACCAAAATGTTTAAATTTGGGCTATTTGTTGTTCCTGTATTCACAAATCAAGAGCTTCTTGTAATTTTTAGTAATATTTGTTGCCCACTTTGGGAAAAAAAAAGCTTTCCTAACCTACCTTACCCATTTAGCTATCACAGTCTTCAGGCTCCCTGGAACTGCAAATGTTCTTAGTTCTAAAATTGCTCCATCACTGCTTTTAATTTGTCCTCATCTTTTACTGTGTTGTGCTCGAATCACAGCTGAAGAATTGGTCTTAGTACCAAGCAGGAAAAACAGAATTTTGGGGAAGCTAAATTTATACAACCACTACAGCAGGTACACTGCACTAATGAAATTATGGACTAGAGGCTCATGTCCTTTTAGCTAACTTTAATCAGCAATATAAATGTTCATTAAGAACAGGCATAATTCAGCTTTTCTTTCAGCCAAATCTGTATCTTCAAACAAACCACTACCAAAACTAATTCCTTTGCCTGCTAAAGTGAAAGAAAACTGGAAAAAACATTCAGAAAATAAGATATATTTTAACTGTCAAATTGGGAAGACAATATTTATTATTTTAAGCTTAGTGGGCTTTTATTTTATATCAGATAGAGATATAGATAATATTAAAAATATATTTGCTCTTACAGACATCTGTAATGTTATTAAATTAATTTGGTGAAGTTGAATCTGCTCAGAAACTAGACATTTCCATACCAGTTCAGAATTTAAGAAAAAAAAAAGGAAGTTTGTAATATCAATGATAAAATAATTTCTGAGCTATTTTACCAACAAGTATACTTGGCTGGATGAAAACTATCTCTGTTACCAACTGACAGTGCAACATGCAAAAGCAATTGTGACCTGTCTGCAGGGTTCATTTTCATTTAAAGAAAAGCTGAGAAGGTCTCCTCACTGGGTGACCATAAAACACACTGGAAAACTCAGTGTGCCTTTTATTCTCCCTTCAACCCCTTGCAACATAAACATGCTGTGTTAGGAAATAACACATCCCTAGGTCTCAGCAGATAACCACGAGCTGGGGAACAGCTTTAGTACCACCAGAAAGGGAAAGATAACTCAGAGGCATGGGCAGTTCAGGTTCAGGCTGCAGCAGGTACAGAGAAGTCAAAAGAGAAGGCAAAAGAGAATTTCTCCATCACTGGATCAAAACCACTCTGGCCACTGTAGCTGAATCCAGTTTCCTGTACTCCTCCACAACAATGTGGTTTTTTTACTGGAACCTCAGATGTGAATGCTAGAGCCTACCTACCTGAGGAGCAGACCTTTGAAACAGGGGTTGTAAATAATGTTGGTAATGTTTTAAAGTGAGTTTCACTAAATATGTTATCTAAAAATCTTAACAGTCTGGCCCTGACTGATGTAATGGAGGCAAACAACTATACTTAGGCAAGATTCATGCTGTGCAGGACATGGACACAAGGTCCAGGGGCCAGCCCAAAATCTGGTGCCAAAGAAAGTGCTTAGTCTCCATACAAGCCTGAGATGATGACAAATACACAAAAGGTCCAGGATCATGGCTTTGTCATGGCAATAGAACAAATTGGTTCACTGGGTTACCACTTTCTGCAGACACCAACAACTATACTGCCAAATCCCAGCTTTGCAACATAAGCTATCAAGGTCCAGTTTCTTGAGAGTGTGGTAGAAACCACTTGCTTCCTAAACTGGCTTTCTGTTTTATTAAGTTTCTGGGATAAAGCCATTTTTATCATCAAAGAATTCAAGTTGAAAAAAGAGATAATTTGTTTAGTGTGTTTGATTATATAATTGAAGCTGTGGATAAAATGGGATCGAATCACCTAAACAAATGCACTTCCATGTTCAATACTATTTTCTAAGAATAAAGATGGCATCATCTGAAGAGTAATATTGGTTTTAGAGATATGTGTTTCATCAGGCTTGAAAGTTTTCATTCTGTTTATAATTGCCATCTCAGTGTGATAAACTGCTTTCTTAAAGCCTGATTATACACAGATAAAGGAAACCAGCCACATCAAAAATCTGAATGGAGATAATATAGATAAACCTGAAGTTTGGCATCTGCTTGGAGTTCAAAGCTTGTTTTATTCTTTGGATTAAGTTGTTTGTGGTCCATTGATGTCATCAGTAGAGCAGGCATAACTTGAAGTTTTAAAAAGCGCCTGATGTAAAACTTCAAGCATTTGGGTCATTACTCTAGGAATAGCTGTTGCTTTAGCACAGGAGACTGCCACACAGCTGGAGTCAGTGGTGTGTTTTGTAAGCAACGTGATCAAAACGAAGGATTTCTGAAGGAAAACTTTCTGAGTTTCGATTGATTTAACATTTTGCTTGTGTTTCACAGATAATCAGTATCATGTATCTTGGAAAGCAAAGCACAAGCTAATGCTCAGGAGGGGCAATAAAGTGTGCCCATCAGGAAATCATATATTTCATTCTTTATTTCCATAAGCAGCCTCCTTATATGTAGAAGCTGGCACCATCCATGTCTGTGTGGGTGTGCACCAGCAGAGCCTCGATGGCCACAGTAACCACTGTCTTCAGGGCCACAGCTGAGAACTGAGCGCAGGGTCCTTCCTGTAGAAGGCTTTTGTCACTTTAGGCAGGTTGGGAAGGGGGGTGGGAGGAGGACATTGCCCAGGAAGAGAAGATGGATGTGGGTAAACACTGAACAAACCTTGGGAATGAAAATTAACAGCCTCCTTTGCAGTTTCCTTGGCGCCGGCAGTCTTCCTGCTGGAGCACAGCCCTTGGCAAGCCTCTGGGATAAGCAGTTTGTCAGACAGTCTTGGTGCTTTGGAGTAATGCCTGGCTGTGGCTGGGGACAGCAATCAGATGCCATCAGCCAAACCCAGTCTCACAGGCTTTTATTTCTTGTCTATCAAACTGTTTGTCTTTATTTCTCCCCCGGTGTACAGTTCACAGATCTGTCCTCCCAGGATCCTCACCAGTCACTGACTCCTTTTCCTGTTGTTCTTTAGGTTTGGCCACTGGCCCTGGTTACCTATCATCCTTCTGCTCTACCTTACTGTTTCTCTCCATATAGAGAACATTGACATAGTTAAGGTGCCTGGTTCAGGGACTTCTGAAGACTCCAAATTGTTGCAGTAGGGGACAGAGGCTTGCCTTGAGGGCATTTGTCTGCTTACAGCGCAGGCCAGAGCTCATCAAAGGACATCTTTCAGCTGCTTGGTAGCAAAAAAGCACACAGATTGTCTCAGGTCAAGTCCTGACAGACATTGATCATTGTTATCATGAAACCAATCACCATAACTGCAATTAATTTGGACGTCTGTAAGCAGACATGAAAGTGATACAATCTCAGATCTGAAAAAATAACATAAATGTGCTTCAGTGCTCAGCATTGAACATTCAGTTTTTGACAAAGCCAACACAGATGTAAAAGATCCCTTTCAATGGGAATCTGCTTTTTCACTTCCCACTTCAGATTCAGCAGTACTAAAGTAATCCTGCAGTTTTGTATCAGGCAGGTATAGGAAACAAAAACTGTTTTATATAAGTAAAGGCACCAAAAAGATGGCATACACTGAATCCAGCTATGCAATTACTTCCTTGCTGATGGTCTCAAAAGAACCTTCCCACAGACTAAGTCAAGTGATGACAAACATGGTTTCTCAGGGACATAATGCCTTCTTTCATTGTTTATAAATCAGAATGACAAAATAATTATATAGAATACTCCATAGAGAAGAAGTTGTGGTCTCACAAAGATCCACAGAAAGAGACAAGCAACAAGACTAAGCAGTGAGGAAAGTAACGAGCACAAAAACTTTACCCAATATGGACATACCAGAAAACAAAATAATCTATGGGAATTAGGACCCACTTTGCATACAATGCTCTGTGCTGAAATTGTAGCAAGAATAGGAGAAATCTTGCTGACACTTGGGCATCTGACACTGCTACCAGTGATGACCCCAGGGTAGACCAGCCTAGAATAACCCCCAGCAGCAAGAACAATTTGGTTGGAGATGTTGAATATCTTCTGACACTGCCTTTTCTAACAAGACTTCTACATTTAACCTGGAAGTTTCAGTGAGATATCCCATAATTTGTCATTCTATAATACATCTAGCTCTGCTAGATCAGCAGAACAAACAACCTTCAATTATTAAATTATTGGTATAAAAATGCCACTAAAATTGCACTCATTGGTGTACGGAAATCTGTCAAGGATTTGTACCTTATTAAATAGAGACTGTTTGAATAGAAACGAAATGACACAATACAATCGTGTCTCTCAATTGCTCCAGAGTTCTATGGATAGTTGGAAAATTTACCTTTCACTTATACTTGGTTTAATAGACATTATGATGAAAATATTTGATTTGGATAAGATGCAGAGGATAATCCAGCTGGTAACTTTCCATTTTGTCAGGAACATTAAGCCCATTCCCCAAAATAAATTGCTGGTTCAGTTTCATGTGTCTGCTGGGGCTAAACGCCCTGTTACAGCAAGATGGAAAAAGACAGATTCAGCAGCAACCACAGAGACCAGGCCCCAAATAATTTGGCAGAGATTAGGTCTTGGATGGGCACAGTGCCCAGGAGTGAATTATATCCATGCCACTGGACTTAGTGGCCTTTCTCATATGGTCCTTACTATATATTCCTATAGTGACTTAGCATCCACCTCCATTTATGTACTTATTCCTCAAATAGCTTCAAAATACCAATACCATAGCTACTAGAAGGTTTCTAGTGATGTGTTTGACACCTAGAAGTCTCAGGTCTCTAAATTTTTTTTCCTCTCTTTGCTAGTACGTTTGGATTATTTTTTCCTGTTCTCTGTCCTTCCCACTCCATTTCCTGGTACAAATTCCTATCAATTCACTGTGAATGTGGCTGTTTGGCCAGCTCCCAGGCTTGAGAAGGCTTCAGTGAAAGTACAGGAAAGGGAATTGTAATCAGAAGACTACAGAGAATTAGAGGGAAAAATACCCAGAACAGAACTCTGACCTTCTGCCAGAATATTGACTTTGCACTGGCTGGCAGTGGAGCTGCAGTGTCTGAGAGCAGCTGCCACTCCATGGGAAGAAAGGGATTGGTCATCCCCAGGGATGTGCAGCAGGCCATGGGTCATGGTTCCCAGTGCAGACACAAGGAATAAGGACACTTCTAAGAGAGGAGCTGGTGCATGGGGTAGGAGCCCTGAACTCTGTAACTTGTACTGTTTGGAAGGCAGAGCTGTCTCACCAGTCATAGCAAGCACTAAACTGTGTTGTTTTCTGTACTGGTGAAGCATCTTGAGTACCTTTCTTTTCAGTTTCATTTTGAGGGCTTTTATTCAGGATATGGCAAATGGGATCGTTGTGACCTCAGCTCAGCTCCATCTACTGATAGAGACATTATTCTTGGGCATAATGTCCCAAATGCTTTAAATAATTTAGACTGCAAACCTCCGGGATGATGCCGGCAATGGAGATCATAATGCCTCCTGTCGCCTCCTGCTCTGGGAAAATGTGTAGAGGGAAGATGGAAACTGGAGCTCAGCTCTCCCTCCCCCCTGCAGGTAGGGAAAGGCTGTGCGTGGAAAGTTAGCTCCTGTCTGCAATGCAGAGCAGGTTGCTGAGCTCTCTCTGGGTGAGCTGGGCAGGACCCCACCAGAAGCACAGCTTTGGTGCCTGGTTCTCAGTGGGGAGGTTTGTCCTGCCCCAGCAGCTGCTCTGCTGCTGTGGTGGGAGACACGGACAGAGCGATTTCAGCTCCTAAGGATTTGTGCCCAGGGGGCAGAAAAGCAAAAGGAGGAGACAGGGCAGCACAGAGGTGCAAAGCTTACGGGAACCACACCTAGGATCTCTAAAATTTGCTTCCTGCTTTGGTTAACTTGGAATTAACACCTTACATTTTTGAAGGGTAGATCTGACTACATACTTCTCCTTCCTTAGGCAGAACTCCAGGAAGCAAAAAAATCATGTCTGTCTGAAAACAAATAAAACCCCCACCGACTGTGCCCCTTGGCTCTCAGCCAGCAGAGTGTACACTCAGCAGTTTTTTCAAAGACTTGAGACATGCTTCTTAGCAAGAAAATCCCTGAAAGTGACAATCCTCACATAACTGTCAGACCCCAAGAATGATGGCTTGGAGGAAAAAAACTGATGTCACAAATTTTGCTGTGAACAAGGGACAGCTGAGAACATCCAATAGCAGGAACACAGGATGCTGTCACGTCTGGATTGCTTTGCCTATTAGTGCTATGGATAACAACTGCTCCAGCCCATCTCCTGTGTCTAGTCCATTTACAAGAAAGAAAGCAAGAAAGCAAGAAAGAAGGAAAGAAGGAAAGGAAGAAGAAAAGGAAGGAAGGAAGGAAGAAAGGAAGGAAACAGTGAGGAAAGTCCCTGCAGAAATGTACTTAAAATACACAGGATGTTAAAACAAACAAGTCAGTGACAGAAGGAGAATGACTTGAGCAAGTTAAGACTCCAAATAATCCATCAGGCTTTGAGCTGGCAAGAACACTACAGAACCAGATGCAGGCTGTGAATCAGCAGCTCTGGAATGCCAACACAGGAGGAATGACAATAATGATCCAAGCAGGGACAGAGGCATGTAGAAACTGCTCCAAGACCATTTTAGCAAAGCACATCTTTCTAATATATATATTTGTGATGGTAAAATAATGGCTCAGACGCTTAGTAGCATTCCTGGTATCATGAACAGATGAAATCTTCTGCTGACCAGACACTAAGGCAAAATTTAACATTAAAAAAACATGCTTAAAAAGACCTCTTTGCTGGAAAGTGGAGGCAAAGTGCTGAATTACTGCTCTTTAGTTTCCAAAATCTGAATTCCACAGACTGCCTTCTGCTCTGGCTGGCACCACAGGCTCAGGAACAAGCAGAGGGGAGCGATCCCGTGCTCCCGGCAACCTGGTGCCAAGGGCAGGATTCCTTTCAGCGGGTGGGGATGAGAGACATGCTGTGGGCAAGAGCAGCATTTGTTCCCAGCTAACTTTGGCTGTTTGCTAAATAGTCCCAAGATAGATGTGGGTCCAGCAGGAGGGCTTGGCACATCTCCCTGCCCTCGCTCTGCTGATTGCACACTCTCCTTGGCCATGGGGGATGCAGATTATTGCACTACCCAGACTTCATCACTAAAGATCTTTAGGACTCTGTGAGAACATACTTGCACAGGTCAGTGAGAGTCCTTATACTGTTTTTTTCTTGGCAGTGTCACTCATTTCCTCACCCGTGTGAGAGGTGAGGGATACCAAAAAAACCCAGTTTGGCCTCTTTGGTCCATTTGAATTCATAGGAGAAAAGGCACATGATACTGCTGGAAGAATTATCTTTATTTTCTTCAATTAAGCCACACTTCAGGAAATTTTGAGGGGGTTAGAATGTATCTATTTAACTTCAAATGTCACTTACTCATTTTATGATTCATTTCTCTCTTTTTTTCCTTTTTTTTTTATATTGAACAGGGAAAAGTAACTAAATTATTGAATTCTAAAAATAACTTTTCATCCAACTTTCAACCCAGAAAAAAAATTTAAAATAATTTCTCTATCAGCTGACTGCTGTGAATATACCCTGGTCTGCTCAGTGTACAAAGAGACCATTGTCAATAGTCAGAAAACACCTCAACACTTCAAACAGAAATCACATGAGAGGACCTCCCTGGAGACCAGATGGGTCAGTTGGCAAGAGGAGGACTGATAGCAATGAGAAGCCTATTCTGTGTGTGTTTGTAATCACCACACAGGCTGCTTAGGATATTTTTATTTATTCTTTCTTTGGAGTCTGCTGTCAGCAAAGTCAAATATGTTTACAGCTTCCAAAATCTACCTGTAGATGCATTTTCCTTAAAGTCCATTTCACCATAGTGAGGGAGGAGTAATCCTGTCACTAAGGAAGCAGGAATTGTTTTCTTCTTTCAATTAAAAATTAGTTCTATCTTTGATTAGTTCCTCAGATTATTTTGGTCTAGTTCAGAATAGCAGTGCTGAGTTCTTTCCAGAGAGCTGGATAGCAGGACCTTTTTTCCTATGCAAGTTAATTCTCTGGATTTAGTTTGGATGAAGATGGAACAGGGAAAAAAAAAAGACCAACAAAATAGGATGAGAATTTCTATTGTCCTGTTCTGCTTCTCAGGTGGAAAATCCCATCCAAGATGGTAATGCACTGTCCCATGGGTAGTGATCAGGAGGAGAACATGGTTTTTAGAGGACAATAGCAGAGCTGTGCTGTGCTCTGAGGCACATGGCTAAATGACATTCCTTTGGGTCCCATTATGCCCAAACTAAGACTTCAGAGAAATTTAATAATAGTCTCTGTGGGTCTTCTGTCCTCATTGCATTTACAGCTGCGACTGCCTGACTGAAGGGAGAAGCAGCAGCTGCATTTTCCTCCCATTTCTAATGTAGCTCAGACCTAACTTGAAAAGAGCACCAGTAGGATCAGACATTATGTCACTCCTGTGTTCAGGATTCACTTGCTGCTGCCCAGATTGCTGCCACATGTGATAAAAAGGGTAGTTTGGGTGCTGAGGACACCTCTGTGCTGGGAACTGGCTCATTACTCCTTGCAGAACACCAAAGAAACAATAAGCTGCTGCCAATGAGAGAATTCACCTCAACTGTTTGTTTGAAGTATAAATTATGCCTCCCATTGCAAAGCACCTGGGCATTTAGAAATTTGGAATGGTTTTCTTGTACTGTTCAAGCATGAAAGGGAACTCCTGAAACAACTACCAGTTGTTGTTCCGATTACTGAACAGTGAACCTGATCTTGGTCTTATAAAAACAAGAGCTGGTTCTTGTTCAATATGCAGCTGACCTGCTATACCCCCTAAATACTTACAGACACTGTGTGATCTGCTTTTGATTCACTGCTGCTTTAAGTAATACAGATGTTTTGTTCTCCAAGGTAAAAGGCAGAAAGACAAAGTAAAACAAAGTGTAAAAAACCCAACCAACTCTATGCCTAATGGCTTGTGTTTGCAGGTCAAACAAAGCAGAACTGTTTGCAGTTGTTTCTGAAAACCTTATGGGTTTGGATATTATCTCATTGAGAAGAGAATCATTGGGAAATGTAAAAATTAAGAAAGAGTTCATCAGTAGAGGTATTAGACTCAATGAATGGATTAAAATAAGTTGATCTGCATCTTGAACTACAGATCAGGGGTGTGGTTCTGTGTTTGGTTCTTTGCCAGTCGTGCCACAGGGACTTTGTCTTTGCACTTGTAACCAGGCAGAGAAATGGCATGCAAAGGAGAAAAGTGCTGGGAAGGCTCATTAATACCTCTGTAAATAGCAGTTCTTGCCTTCTATGGGCACTGGGAATGCTTTTTTTATGAAGAGTCAGTGAATACCCAAGCAATCTCCACACTGAAGGACCCTATATTGCTTTACAAACTTTATACAGACATACAAGGTAAGAGTAAAATGCATCTGCTCAGTTGATCTGCAGTTAGACTTAAGCTATTAATTAACATTTTGATACTGAATGGTTTCTCTGTATGTGTTGCAAGATAACCACTAGCTGTAAAAAGCCAGTACTTGGGTCTGTTTGTACAAAACTGTGGATGCAGAGCAAACAGAACGATTATGAGTTTGGCTGAGTCTCTGTATTCTTTCCATTACATTCCCCACCTGAACTGCAAGATCACAGATGACAATGATAATTTCACACTGAGGAGCTAAAATACATGCCCTAAGAAAAGAAAACAAAACAGTTTGTTCTTTCCAAACTGAATGGAAAGGTTTCCTTCACTGACTCATGGTAGTTTATGAAGGATTGCTCACAGTAGGTTGTCAGATGTCTGGCCATCAGCATATTGCCAAAATAATATAATGCAGTCAGTTGTACAGACATAATGCTTGTGATTGAAATTATATATCTTGCTAGGGCAAATGTTGCAAGCTTTGTCAATGACATATTTGTTCTTTGGACAAAAAACTTAATTCTTTCAAAAAGGATGTTTTATTGTGGCAAACTCAGAAATAACAAAACATTTATGACAAGCATCCATTGCATTCACTTGTAAGGCAAATCATCTGTCATGTGATTGATTCTCTCTGTGACATGAAGCTCTATTAACAGTATGCAGTAATGCAATCAAAGTGTTTGAATTTTGGCAGCATGTCATCATATGTGTGTATGAGTTGACTCATCTAAAAACACCATATGGCAAAGCAGAAAAAATCAAAAGGAAATCCATTCAATCAAAATAATTCTTTTATATTTTGATTTCAGCATATAAAACTTCCATAGTATTTATTATTCAACTTTCTTCGATTCTTTAGGAAATCATAAGCATTGCTGCAGGGTTAAAACTGGACAAAAAAAAATCATAGAGATGGGTTGAATGAGTTCTATTGCATATAGATGAATCAGACCAGGAGCACTTGCCTCAGGAGTCTGGAATTAGAATACTAAACAATATCCTATCTACAAATCCTACATCTTGAATGATGCGGAATGCACTATTTTCAGTTATAACTCAATATCGAAAACATTCTCTTACTGGGAAAAACGGCTGCAGAGATGTTCAAAATATTGACATTGCTCTTCTATTTAAATTTTATTTTGACTGCACATGCTGGGAGTTTTATGATTTGATTCTAAAATGTTGAAATACTTTAAAATAAGGACCATTTCATGTGCTGGAGCTTATGAAAATGAGCTGTGCATTTAGAGGCAAAAAAAATAGTAAAAATATCCTCTAACATAACATACACTAGCTTATATTTCATACAAATGTTTTTATTATCCCTTACAAAAAAAGATGATCACTTTGATAGATAACCACATAAAGCAATACATAAATTAAAAGGAAAAGTGCATGCTGTGCTGTATCAGTGGAATCTCTGATTTTGATCATTGCAAACTATCAATTTAATGCTTAAAATATGCTGGTAGATCAATTTTTTGTAATGCTGGGTGGGTAGATAACTTCACTACACAACTCTGTCCTTAGGGTTTGTTTCCACTCAATTTGACGTGTTCATTGATATTGATGTTCCTGTTCCCACCTGGTGGGGAGAGCACAGAGCAGTCCATTGCTGCAGGCTCGTTAGTCAGTCTGTACAGGAGTCCATTTTGAAGCTGATTGTTCCTTACTTTTCTTTCAAATATACCACTGGCACTTGCTAAATTTATGTCTTGGACATAAAAGTAAAAGGCTTCTTTAAAGTATTTAAAAATCTAGTTTCAGTTGTTTGTTTTTTTAATAGAAAAAATGCAATAAGAGGGTGGACAAAGCAGTTGAGAAGTCACAGCACAGGGTAGGGGGGATGTAAGTACAGGGGGGCCAGAAGTGCAGCTATCACAGAACCCTGGAATAGCTGAGGCTGGAAGGGAGCTCTGGAGATCGTCCAGTCCTATCCCTGCTGATGCCCTGGGCCCTTCACTGTGCACACTGAAACACCATTTGTAGCTTCTGTATGCCCATAACTCATGTCAGAGGCTCATCAGCCCTTTCAGAGGGCTAATGGTGGAGCTCTCACAGGCAGTACCTTCAGCACAAAGTTTGAATCGATAATGTTTTAATGGATTCTATTTGATCTTTACAAGACACAGAGAACTGATCTGATTCTGAGTCATTTGAGTGCTCTCCTTCAAATGAGTGCCAAATACAGCCTCTGCTTTGGAAAAACTGCTCTAAAAAGTGTACTAAATATGTGCAGCACATCTGAGACACTCATGTAATTAGAAATGATGTTCTGAGAGTGATGCATTGGTGTTATCAATATATTGCATATTACTGCATGTCTTACTGCATTTTTCTGGATACCTCCTTAAGGTGGATCCAAATTTACATTTAAGAGTTCCATGAGTAAAGTTAAGCATCAAAAAAAACCCTGCCCTGTTTAGGAGTCCATCTCAGTATTCATCCTACCTAAGCTTTAGGCATCTAGGACTTGGTTGTCCAGAGTATACTTGGGCTCTTTTACAGGAAACAGAAGGTAGATGGGTCCTCTCCAGAAGACATTTATCTAACCCTTCTTACAGTGACATAGATCACCTTCTGAGGTATTTAAATTTTTTCATAGACTGTAAGAGAAGACTAGGAAGACTAGACTACATGCTGGTTTCTAGATGCTTGTAACAGGTTAGGTGAAATCTGCTCTTGGTTTTAACTGTTCTGTTCAACTCTTCTGGTTGTTTAACACTCTAGGATGCCTCTTGCCCCAGGCAAGGTGAAAAAAACCCAGAAGGTAACACCTCTATGACAGACTTTCCTCGTTCAAAATGCTGGAGACTCTCCTGGACACCAGTGAGAGTACAAAACATGAATACCAAGGTTCCTGTATACTTTGGTATAGGATGTTTTATTAGACGATGTGTTTTCCCTTGATATTTCTCAAAAAAAGTTATCAACAGAAGAACAGTGTTCCTACAGATAAAAGACTACTATTTTGGCTGCTTTTTTCTTTGTGGGAGCAAAGTAATCTCAAAAAATTAATAATCAATTAGCCAGTTGACAGCAATTTTAAAGCCTTGTTTATATGATTTTGCCTCTTTTAATGTTGAACCTTGAGGAGAGATCAAAGCAATGAACATTAGTAATCTCGTGGGAAGCCTGTCTGAAGCAAACCAAACTTTTTCTCCTTTTTCAGTGTTCTCATTAAGTTACATAAATATCCTTGCTAGCAATGCAGTAAATTCTGTTGACCATGTATAAAAAAGGAACAGAATTCAGCTTATTACCTAATACATAATTACTCTGTCTAGCTGAAAAAAAAACAAAGCAAAATTACTTCTGTCACTTTTGTGTGTAGATAAAATCTTACAGAAAAAGACATGGATTTCCTAAGCAAAAATCTGTCAAGTTCAAAGAATTTTTTTCTCAGAGAAGAAATGCTGTTTAAAGTAAAAAAATTCTACACATCAGAACACACTGGTGGGAGCACCCTACTGTATTTTCATTCATATATATGAGATTTTCTGAAAGGATTTCCTCTACAATCTTACATATCTCATAAAACCTTCAGTGATCTTAATAAAGATTTATACCACATTGGACTTTTTAGTAATTGCAGCGTGATGTGACCAGCATGCTTGTACTTGTCTTTTTAAAAGACCAAGTCATGCTGTTGAGCTGTGAAGTATAAAAAGGAAAGGGAATGCCTGTCCCTCGGGGAAATAGCTGTGCCACTTCCCACATTTACATGCAAAGAAGAGAAATAAAAAATGCACTTTGTACTTGGAGCAAAAAACAGCACTTGTGACATATTCAACATCCACAAAATGCTCAGTAGGGATTTCTTGAGAAATCTTTAATTTGGCCAAAAAAGAAGAACCCTAAGCAGGCCAGAGGCACTGACAGCAGCTTAGCAAGCTTACAAGCACTGCTTCTCATTCTCTGGGCTCAGGTGTTAGCACACTCTAGAACATGGTAACAGAGGACTGAAAAAGACTTCTTAGGTCATTGAATAATGTTCCAGGCAATCCAAGAACCACTGCAACAGATATCTAGTTTTCAAAGAGCCATAAAACTCCTCCATGCACAGCCCCTAAACCTCAGCCTGCACATCATTCCTGATTGCCTGCAGACATGAGACACAAAGGAAAAGGACTAAAGCTGGACCTCGGGGGCACCACGAGGAGAAAGCAGGAGTGTTATTTACCAACATCCTTCCAGTAGTAAGAATTGGAAGTAAATTGGCTAAAAGACCCTAAGATGTTTCAAGAGCTTCTAACACCAGAAGCAACAGCAGTGCCTCTCCCTGAGCACTGAGCCCAGCACCTCCTCCCCAGCTGAGCAACAGAAGTCCTGTAATGGGCACCTAAAGCACTGCAAACACACACAGTCTCCTCTCTAACATACAGCTGGGTACCAGCCCTACCAAGAAATTGGATAGGAAAGAGCAGTTCTCTCAAGGTTTAATTCTAACTTCAGATTCATTCTTATCTTGTTTTGGGATCCCTATCCATAAACTTATCAACCTCCATCTTAAAACACTTTAAGTTTCTTATAACAATGTAGCATTGTTGTCTAGCTTTTCCCAGGGAAATCTAGCCGTGGGGAATACAACAGGAATGTAATGCATTTTTTCTATTAAAACAGCATTAACTTGTGTGTTAACCCTTACATTATTCTGATAAATATTACGCATCTAAAATAATAGTGACCAGTGCTGCTTCCTGCAGACCAGGCGGTACCCTCCAGCAATGGAAGTAGGGCTGATGGATCTGTAATCAGTGTCATCTGTAATCCTGACACAGAAGGGACAGCTGCTCCAGATTGTTAATTCATGCATTAAACACTGCTACAATTAAATTTGCAAGTCCTAGATTTAAATGCAAAACACATACATGCCAAATCCTTTTCAAGGCATACTGGCACCCACCTATGCCACTGTGACCCATGAGGTGCTGATAATGTCAGAGATGGAAGATTTTCAGAAGCAGTGGTGGGATTAAAGAAGAATTCTTTTCTCTCCCATTTTTAAATTAATTTGGGGAATTATATCTGCTCTGGATACTTGATCATTGATTTTATTAACACATAAAATACTGATAATATATCTACAAACTAAATAAATACAAATTATTGAGTTTTAAGTAATGTAAATACACATAACAATAGAAGTGGAAATTTTCTGTACTCAAATTACTTCAGCATATTGTTAATGCTGTTGATAATATCTCTGAAAATAGGAGGAATTAAACTGTTGAAAATGGAAATCATCACTATTACTGACTTGGAAGTAAAAAGGGAAGATTATGTTGTTGAGGATAAGAATTAATAGGTAAACAAATATGGAATTTTATAACAGAAACATAGAAGGGCCCATTCCAGGGAAAACACTTGGAAAAAGACTCTGCTATCCATAAAGACAGTTGTTACAGGGCTGCTAACTGTGACCAGCGTTAAGAACAATGTAAATTGGCCCTACAGCATACAAGGACTGTTGATGTCTCATACTAGCAGTTTGACATTAACTAAATTAATTTCAAACACATTTTCACTTTAGAAAATATTCTGAAGAACTTTCAAGTCTATCTATAAAATTATTTTACCATTTATTTTAAAAGCATTTCACTGATAATGAGGTCCATGTGGACTAACTATTGTGCAGGGCCGTGACTGGGGGTTCAGGTGAGAGGGACTAAATGAAATGCAAGGCTTCAAATCCACAGTGTCTTTAATGACCTTTTACAGGCTGATCTGCCAAATTGCAATGACCAATGAACCATGTGCTTCAGCTTCTTCTCTCTCAGCTCCCAGTCCTCATCTTATATCCTCACCACTCACACATTCTTCAAAGTAAACCTTTAATCCCACATCACTGAACCATATTCAGAGGAAAGGAGTGATCTCTCACCCCTGTGTGCTGCCTGTTAAATGCTTGGCCAGCACAAAGGGCACAAAGAAAATTCTAATTTTATTCACATTATGCTATGTAAGTTCCAGCTACTGTAAGGGGCACTGGTCCCCATTTTAAAGGACATAAACCTTACCGCAGAAATTCTTATGTATCCTTCCCTTTTAGCTGGTTTCAAGTCTAATGCTTTTGGTGGGTTCCATAAATGGAGACTATACCAACTGAGGAATCCATTTCCTTTTTTTTTTCCACCTAAATACAAACCCTGTCTTCACAGCTGTAACCAAGGAAGGAAACCTTCTTTGCCAGGAATGACGATACTATTGTTTGAAAGAGATGCATATGGACAAATCAGAATACAATTATTCAAGAGGCCTGGGAATCACAAAGGCAATTTCAGTTCCACTATTCCATTTTTCTCTGTATTTCTTGCAAATAATAAAATTTTCTACAAACAATTAGGAAAATAACAAGGTCATTGATGTCTACTGAAGAAGAAGAACTTAAAGTAACACAGTAAAAAGGATTAATAGCTTTTAAGATGAATTTACATCTTCTAAATATCAGAAATAAAAAGGGGTTCATAAATTGTTCTCACTGTTCTTTTGTCTTGCCCATGTTATTCACCATTTTGGTTGGCATCCTGACAGAGCAGTTCTTCCAGATAATTTGATAGCTGGAGTGATGCAATGGAAAGCATTGTGGCAACTCTGGGACAAAGACAAAAACTGTATCCCATCATCACTACCAAAGAAAACAGAATAGGGAATCATGAGCTGAGCAAGGGTAGATAAACTGAGAGAGGCAACATCATCCAAATCATGGAATGCAAAACCATGAACTTTAATGCTGTGAAATTATTTAAGGAAAATTAAATATAATGAGGCAGGAAAGGTTTTATTAGTAGCTATACTCTTTTTGAACTGCCTGAGATGCCTGGTGGACATTGGGAAAGCAACAGATATATCAGGGAAAACCATTACAGGCCTGGATAGACAGGGTAGAGCTATATAAAAGCTGAAAAGTGACCACCTTCATGAATGAAATATGGATGAGATGGAAGTTTAC
Source organism: Sakesphorus luctuosus (assembly GCA_013396695.1). Classification (NCBI taxonomy): domain Eukaryota; kingdom Metazoa; phylum Chordata; class Aves; order Passeriformes; family Thamnophilidae; genus Sakesphorus; species Sakesphorus luctuosus. Next base: position 176,440 of record VWZD01003224.1, read on the forward strand.
TTAGGGTGACACACGCTCTTTATATGTTGCCAAAAAGTGATTAGGACGTGTCTCATCCCTTACCTGATTTTCTTCTCTTCACTCAGCCACTCCTTGGTGTGCTAAATCAGCACTTTAGCACCAGAGCTCCTGAATAACTACTCAGAACTGCTGCTTTCCCACATACTAACTCCATGTTGTAAGAGCTGGCAGACATTCAGATTAGAAAGAAAAAGGGAAAAAAAAAAAGAAGAAGACTTTCACTAAATAGCTTGAAAATCTGGTGAAACCTCTCTATTGTATCCTGTGGACAGCATGGTAAATAAACTTGATGAAAATGTGACTGGGGAGCTGGAGGAAATGGTGTGAATTGTGCTCTGACAAACACTGATGATGCACACACACTCCACGCCGCCTCACTCCCTTCACCTCAGGCAGCACAGACCCATTTATGGGAAGATTAGAAGTCAGGATGGTGAGTCTGTGTGAGGTCAACAGGAACTTCACCTGAAAGGCTGCTTTTGAAGCACAGTTGTCCTGCCCTCTCGCCTCTCATGAAAGGTGCATTTACCATTGCCAGAGAAATTTCTTCAGCATACAAAGATAAAGTATTTTCAGCCTAGCACTTTCAGACTGCACTCTGAAAATCAGCTCTGTTCTGCCTATGTCATGTACTGTCACCAACAATAACTATCAGAATTGAGAAATTTCTGTGGATAAAAGAACTAGAAAAAGGGTTGGGTTCCTCTCCTCCAGCATTATTTCTGCAGAGCTGATAAAGCAGAGATTCATAAATTATGATTTTGCCAATAGATTTCAGACATGAATTTGAGTATAAGCATATGTCAGATTTATTGAGTAAAAAAGCTGTATATGATCATCTTTCTAAACAGAATGACACCTACAAAATAAATATGAATTTTATAATCACTTTGTGTGCATGTGTGTAGTGACTGTGAAAACCACAATTTACTTCAGCAGTCATTGCCCCCAAGGTTTTTTGATGCATGAACTGGACAAAAAGACCTAGCCAAGTATAATTTTTCAGAACAGTATCACTGGGAGGTAAACCCCATTTATCTTAAACTTATTCTGACTTTAATTTTCACTGGCTGATAGAAGCATGGCAAGCTTGGCTGGTTAGCTGCAAGAATTAATAAATAAGAAGAAAGGGAAGATGGTAGCTCTGTTCAACCAGGCCTTTTAGGTCCTTCCCTACAAAATCAACTAGACCTTCCCAAATACTACTGTCTTTTAGCTTTAGATTTTAAAGACATATATGACGAGTTGGGGTTAGAGTGGTGTCCCTCTGCACGTGCAAAGCTTCACTGGCTTATTTCACATCTCTTTTCTGACATTGGGAAGTGAAGGATTTTAGATCCTATTCTTGATGCTGAAAGCACTCCTGCAGAAACCACACACTTTTCTGACTTGTTCTTCTATGTTCCCAAAATTGTCTCTCTCACTTTGCCTCTTCTTTCCCAACTACTTTTCTTGCTTCCTTCTGTGAATAAAGCATCTTCTTCTTGAATCCAAGACAGTCCTGCTCCTTGCCTTCAGCTCTGGCTCCCAGATCAAACAGAGAGACTGCAAAAGGAAAGTCAGCTAAACTCTGCTGCCTGGACATAGAAGCTAAGATAGAATCCAGTGTCAAGTTTAATAAGGGTCATAAACAACGAAAAGCAACTGAGAATAGAGATTTATGATGGGATGTTTCAGACAACATATGCTGGATGATTTTAATGGTTAAAAATATAAATGAGGTTCAAAAGTATGTTCCTGCTTCAAAGAGAATTGGAGTCAATGCTTTAGGTAATGATCGGACAAATTTTTTCACATGAATTTGCACAAATAAGCTGAAATAAACACCTAAAATGGGACATTATTCCCAGAGCTTGCTTTTGCTTTTAATTAGTCTACTGCTATCAGAAATAATTAAATATGATCTTGGTGACTGGGTACAAACTAGAGGGTGTTCAGGTTTCATGTGTTTCCAGTTAAAATGTAAAATAAAACTGATTTTTATAATTACTTCTGTTTTTGCCAGGAAGTCAATATGTGTCAGCAGAAACATCCTCAACATACGTTTCATCCTTCCAGTCCACATAAAATCTCAAACTTGATTGGGACAGGAGATACATTCCACATCATATTGTTTGCTGCAATGGAAAGAAGCTTTAAATTTTGTAACTGTATGAGTGCCTCAAATAACTCAGTTGGACTCTAACGGTATCTTAGGCCATTGAGCTCCACCCACCAACCTTCAATTAGTTATTGAGTTCCTCAAGCTGAGCTGACCAGACACAGTCTGTCGGTAGAGAGACTTACAGTTATATTATTTAAAATATATTTGTATAAGCTGTTTGAACCATAAAATTTTGTTAATTTTAATTACACTTTTACAGTGTCATTGAATGTTGCTGGACTTCATAAGTCATCTTAATAGCCTTTATTTACAGAGTGTTTTACAAGCAATAAGGAACTTTGTTTGAGGTACACTAAATGTGGCAGATTAATCACTCTTTTGTCCTACAAATTGACTTGCAAATTGGGAATAAAATTGACCTGGGATGCACCTTAAACTCTCAGAAGTTGTGTGCTGTATTTTCCCAGCACATTGCAAATTAAAATGAGAAGAGCACTTGTGTTTGCATTAGGCACAGTGAATGTCAACAGGTGCAGTCAACTGATGAATCTCAGAATTTAGTTCTTTAAAGGGCAGGAGGAAGCAGCTTTAATTTGCTTCTCTACAAACACCTGTTTAAAGATTTATTCAAATATGTAATGTTCTTTTAAGACCAAATCAAGATCACTTTTGCTCTGCTGGAGCAATTTTGATGGGTAATTACATCATTATCCAGATATAGCTTCCCTGTAAGGCTCGGGTTTGCCAATTCCCTTGGCTTAACATGCTTTTATTGCTGGGAAAGACTGGAGATCTAAAGGAGCTCTAAATCATAAAAGAATTTGTAGAGGTTTATTGCACAGATCATAAAGGGAAAGAAACATGGTTAGTGAACTAACAAACACAAATTCCTTACATAAATTACTTTAATAAAATACATTGGTCTTTACTCAGAAACTTTACCACATTTATTTGTCAGATAAAGAAAATGTATTTGATTTACATAAGCATACCAGGCTTAAACATCAAACAGAAAGATTCACTTTTTATGATAACTGATACAACATTTTTTCTCATTACTATATACTACTTTTAAACAAAGTCTTTTCTCTTAAGTGTCAAAATATGTATATTACAGACATTACATAAGAACACAACAGACAGTAAATATATTCCCAGTTGACAAAAGGAAGACCATTCTGTAATTGCGACAAAAAGGGAAATTCATCAGGATGTTTGGTCTCTGTCCGGGTCTCATGAGGCTTCATCTTTAAACACAAGTCCTCAAGACTGCTGTTTTGACACATCTTGGCGCCAGCAGAGATAACACACTGCCCTCTTTGAGCACACTGCTTCGTTGTGTCAGACTTTAAGTAGGTCATGTCAAGGAACGGTTGCTATTTTGAACAGCAGATCAGAGAAGAGAAACTTCATAACAGAGTCCCTGAAAGGGATCTGAGACGATGGAGTTCAGCAGAGCTCATTTAGCAGGGGCTCCCACAGCCAGGATGGGACACCATCAGCCAGTTCTCCTGAGAGCTTACACAGAAACAGCTTCAAAGTGGGCAGTTCCTTCTCCAGCGTTCACAGGCTGACATTTTCTGTTTCAACATACTTGCAATGAGTAATTTCCTACCATGTGTCTGTGTTGTCTTTGTGGAATGTCTGCTATGCCAAACATTGAAAAGGTAAGCAAGCCCAAGCATCTGTCTTTCTGAGAATCATGTCATTATGAGGTTTCTTCCTTAACTGAGATGTTTCTACACTGGGAACTGCATGTCAGTAAACATAGTTAATGTTACATCCCCTTGGCTCGTGGATAACAAGAAGTTTCTTCCATAGATTAGGGTAAAGGATGTCTTAGCAGCTGAAACATGTACTTCTGGGAGCAATAATCACAAAGTTGTTCATTGTGCAGTTAACATTTCTTTTTCCTCATTTGCAAAAGCAAATTGACTGAAAACACAGTAAATAATTCACAGTACTTTCATAAGAAGGAAATCTGTGAGGATTCAAATCCAGCAGCTGTACGAGAACATTTCTTGAAATAAGCTTGTGAAGAATCCTAGAAATAGTTGAGTTAGAAGTATTAATATATCTTGCTGCTTGTGACACAAATTAATAAATTCTAAAAGTGTAATCAACAAAAATAGGGTTTCTGACGCATAAAGGCTAATAACAATTATGTTTAAAACATTTTATTGAAAACACAGACAAACAGAACAGTAGTCTGATGTCTATATATTTCATATACTAGATGTTGTGGAGCAGCACTGCACCTTCTACAGGCTGAGCCCATATCTTGGCTTCTCCAGACAAAGATTTCCACATGTACTGGTAGGTAGGGATGTGTAATTGTTGCTGCCCTGCATAAGACAGCACAATCCTCCAGCATTTTTAATCACAATGGAAAAATAAACTTGTTACAACATGAACTCAATTTAGAAGATTTAGATTACCTCATAAGATAAATTTGGCGCAGAAATATTTTTTGTATTACTGTGTGAAAAGAACTTGTAGATGAAACTAGATTATTAGTTAATTCTTCTGTCATGTGGAAGAGTTTTGAATCTGTGTTTGGCTTGCACACCCAGCCTAAGTGAGAACACACCACTGAAATCCCTGAACTGAGAAGTCTTGAAAATGGGGGATGCCTGATTACAGATGGTCCTTGTCAAAATTCATAATATTCCCCCCCTCTTTTTCAATGAAAAAAGAACACTTTTAAGGGAAGGACATTGCTATTCTGAGTCATTCTGGCCTACTAAAATGTACTAATTTAAGAGAAAGGCTCCTTATCTTTTTTTCTCCTTTTTTTTATTGACTTCGAGGCTATTTGAAAAATTTCCAGTACAAATCATGCTTTCTGTTAGGAAACTGACTGAACTTAGCCAGGCAGCAAGTCTTGACTTTGTTCCAATCTGAAGTTCATGTCTGGGTGTAAGAGGCACAGTTGTAAAGTTGTGAGACTCTTGGTAAGGTCTATCAGAATGGGTCACCTGATGTTTTTTTGTCTAGACACAGTCCATAAGTTTTGACTGATTAGAATTAGATCCACTGTAATAAATCAGTATAATTTATAATAAACTAAGCTTAATAAAATTACTGTGCAGACTTCTTTTCTTTGTAAATTGGGGTGAAGAGGTTGAGAGAGACTCCGTCCGTGGGACTGACACCAAGAGCCGTGGGCTGCCATGCGCTCTGAGCCCACTCTCCGGGTTCAGCTCCAGGGGACACACCAAAACAAGGCACTTCAGCAGGCACTGGCAGCCCCCCGACATCTGTGAACACCTCACGCAACAGGACAAGGGGGCACGGGCTTAAGCTCTGCCAAGGGAAATTTAAGTTGGAGATCAGAAAAAAATTCTTTCCAGAGAGAGTAATCAGGCATTGGAATGGTCTACCCAGACAGGTGGTGGATTCACCATCCCTGGAGGTTTTTAAACTGAGATTGGCCATGGCACTGAGTGCCATGATCTGGTAAAGGGACTGGAGTTGGACCAAGGGTTGGACTTGATGGTCTCGGGCGTCTTTTCCAACCCAGTCGATTCTATGATTTTTTCCCCTTTCTGAGAGAGGAAAAGGAACAAAGCAAGAAAACTCTCCAAGTATCGTAGGTTTCTGTCTCAGTTGCCTGCTTGGAGCCTTCACCCGGCCTCTCAGTTTTCCATCGCACACACAGAGCTCGGCTCCCCCCAGAACTGCCCTGCTCGGTGTCCTGCTGGCAACAGGGCCCTGTCACGACATCTCTGCCCTGCTCGGTGGCAACAGGGCCCTGTCACGACACCTCTCCCGACACCACCGCCAGGAGGGCTGAGGGTGGATCAGTGCCTGGTTCCCGGAGAGGTCTCGTCCCACGCTGCAGCCCCTGCCCAATAAACACACCCCACAAGGGCTGGGGGTGTTTGGCCTGGAGACAAGGAGGCCCAGGGCGACCTTATCACTCTTTACAGATGCCTGGAAGGAAGCATTCATAGAATCATAGAATCATAGACTTGACTGGGTTGGAAAAGACCTCCAAGATCATCAAGTCCAACCCTTGGTCCAACTCCAGTCCCTTTACCAGATCATGGCACTCAGTGCCACATCCAATCTCAGGTTAAAAACCTCCAGTGATGGTGAATCCACCACCTCTCTGGGTAGCCCATTCCAATGTCTGATTACTCTCTCTGGAAAGAATTTTTTTCTGATTTCCAGCTTAAATTTCCCCTGGCAAAGCTTGAGCCCGTGCCCCCTTGTCCCTTTGCTGAGTGCCTGGGTCGTAGCCTGGTGGGGAGAGGCCTCCTCTCCCAGGCAGTGAGACACAGGGCAAGAGGACAGTCTCCAGCCGAGGTTTAGGTTGGACATCAGGAAGAAATTCTTCACAGAAAGCGTAGTTAGACATTGGAATGGGCTGCTCAGGGATGTCGTGGAGTCATCGCTCCTGGAGGTGTTTAGGAAAGAGTGGACGTGGCACCCAGTGCCATGGTCTGCTTAAGCAGGTTGTGTTCGATCAAAACTTGGACTCGATAATCTCTCAGAGGTCTTTTCTCACCCCCCTTTGTGACTCAGTGATTCTGTGCGGCTGCCCCACACGGAGGGAGCCGGGGCGGCCCCGGGAGGGGGTGGAGTCACCGCCCCTGGAGGTGTTCGGGAGGCGTTTGGACACGGCTCTGGGTGCCCTAGTTCAGCGGTTTGGGGGTTACACTGGCAGTGCTGTCTGGGTGGTTGGACTGGATGACCTTAAAGGTCTCCTCCAACCTTGACGACTCTATAATTCTGTAATTCCACGTTTCCATAAATCCCCGTTCCCTGCCCGCGGCCGCCGCACGACGCGGCTGTTCCCGAGGCGGCCCCTGAAGCGGCCCCGCCCCTGCCGCCCGGCCCCGGCGGCCCCGCGGGCACCAACCCCGCCCCGCCGGAGGGCAGCGCTGCGCCTGCGCACGGGCTCTGCGGAGGGTGACGTCACCGCCGCCCCCCGGCGGGGCGGGACCCGCGGCCGCACCGCCATGGCCGGGGCCATGTTGGGGAGGGAGTGAGAGCGGGAGGCGGCGGCGGCGGCCAGGAAGGAGCCCTTCCCTTTTCCCTCCTGCCGGGGCGTCGGGGGCTTCCCGGCCACGACGGCTTACGAGACC
>VWZD01003224.1:183738-241999 GCA_013396695.1 Sakesphorus luctuosus
GGCGGTGGCCTAAGATGGCGGACCCAGCGGAGTGTAACATCAAAGTGATGTGTCGCTTCAGGCCCCTCAATGAGTCCGAAGTGGCCCGCGGTGACAAGTACATCGCCAAGTTCCAGGGCGAGGACACCGTCGTCATTGCGGTGAGGGGCGGCCCCGGGCGGGAGGCGCCGCGGGGCAGGGAGCGGTGTCGGNGGCCGCGGTGGGGGCGGCGGGTCGGGAGGCCTGACAAAGGCTCCGGGGAGAGGCCGCGGGGCGAGGCGCGCACTGGAGCCGTCCCCGGGCTGTCTGGGCACGGGTCACCGCTGAATACCCGCCCAGAATGCAGGCGTGGGAGCTGCCGCCGGGCGATTGTCTGCGCAGAGTTTGGGGGAAGAAATGCAGAACAGCAGTGCGGGCTCCAGCGCTTAGGTGCCTGCGATCTGTACATCGGCCTTCAGCGAACAACTTCTTTTTGTTGTTGTTCTTAAATCTGAATAAACGGACCATTTGCCTTACTGCATGTTTGTAAATATATTTTAACTGAAGTCTCCTTGCACGGTATGAGGCCTGTTATAAAACAATCAGGCTGTTGCAGGGGAAAAGGTAATTTTCTGCTTTTTGTTCTCTGGGTCATATATAGGTACAAAGTGGAACTGGAATATAAAAGTACTGTAATTTATTGCCTAGTTTGGGTGGTGTTGAACAAGCGCACGTTAGTCCTAGCGCTTGTTTTGTTTTCGTTAACTTTTGTGTTTTCATATAAACATTTTTCTTGAGAGAGACAGTGCAGGTTCTGCATTGCTGAAAGTAACTTAAAGGGCAGTTATTTGTCTTCGAATTTTGTTTTTTATTTTCTGGGCTTTGTTTGAGGCTGCCAGTAATAACTTTTTCTGCAAAGTATCTGAAATTGCAGGAGGAGATTTAATAAAATACTTTTTTTTCTGTGTGAATTACTAAATGTTAGTGCTTTAGTCTGTTAATATTCAGCTGAAATTGTCAATAAAATCTGGAACTCCTTGAGTCTGGAGCGACAAGAACTATAGTGGGCTTGAGAAATGGGGTAATTTGGGCTCATTTCAGCTGGCAAGTTACTGTCTTGGAGTATATCTGATCTTCCTGAGTCTGCACTGGCAAATTCAGAGTAAGGAATCAAACCTGGAAAATGGAAGATTTAACTAGAACAAGTTATCTCACTTCCATCAGTGAATGCCCATTCATTGTGACACTGCATAATCTGTTTAAAATCCACACTTTAGTTTAGAAACTTTGCTTTCTGGCTTAAAAAATTAATTTTCCACATTTTCTTTCATTAGTCCTAGTATAAATGAAAGTTTATATTTTTAAAATGCTCTTTAAGGATGCCTTAAAATTACCTAAATTGTAAATTGTGCTGAGGTGGTGCTATATCTGAGAAGAACAGTCTGATGCTGTGCTCCTGAGGGATCATGGCTGGGCCTCCTGCTCAGGGTTAATGTTTATTGTTGCCAGCTCTACTTTGGAGATTCCTGCTTTGGTAAAAATCACAACAAAAAATTCCCCAGTTGTCCTGGGTCCAGTACATGCTGTGTCTGACTTAAAGGGAAAAGTGCCCCAAAAATTATTAGCTTGGGTAGCAGTGACTGCAAATGTCCTGTGTCACAAAATCTGAATGAAGTGTTGATATTTTTATAATGGTGGTTACAGGACATGGTCGATGTTCTCAAAATTATGACTTAATTCTTTAAAACTGTTGAGACAATTACGTTCTTTTGGGTATGGGATTTCTTTTATAGCAATCTGAGTTTTCAGAAACTCGGGGACCTTCCAGCCTGAGTCTGTAGCCAGCCACGCTTGTTTCTGTGTTGCAGAGTTGCCCACGGGAGGACCATAACAGAAACAGTTTCTAAAAACACCCTGTGATAAGCTCTGTGCTTGGTCACTTCAGTTGTTTGAGTTCTGTCCCTGTTGAACAGTAATTGAGCCACCCTTGGGCTTTTATCGCTGCTTTCCTCAGCTTCCTGCAGGACTTGCACCTTCTGTGTCTGGGTCTGGAACAGCAGAGGCTGCTTTAATAACACTTGGGAGTGGCTGGAATGGTGGATGGGAGGTGAGAACTGGGAGGCGGCGGAGGCACAGCTGATCCCAGGCTGCAGCTTGGGCTCCTCTGGAGGAGGGTGTGGAGGGAATCAGTGACTATGACCAAACCCTCCTCCCTTCTGTCGTTTCTGAGCTATCTGTCCGTCCTCCCTTCTTTTCCTGGTGCCTGTGTAATTAATGTCATCATTGACTTTCTGGGCAAGTGAGTCCCTTTGGTTTATGTTGGATAAAATACTTGGTGTGACTGTAACTGGTGTGTAACAGCAATCTGGGGACATGTGGTGTCGGTTTGTTCTAAAGAGCAGACTCTAAAACAAGTCTTGTTTTTCCACAAGATGAAACTTTTTTCATTAGTATGGAGACTTTGCTGTTAAACGTTAGAAATATACCTGTGTATAAAAACTGATGGCATTTGCTCATGGGCTTCAGGCTTTTTGAGTAAGATGTGACAAGGAGGAATAGCAGTCTGATACAGGATTATGTGCTTTATTTTTTCAAATATAAAACTACTTTCATCTGAGTAGCTTTATAGTTTTTCATAGCACATCTTTAAATCTTCTTTAAAAACATATTCATAGCTGGTCTTGCTCATCTTAAACCTGCCCCAAAGGTGGGTGACTGGATACAGGGACGCTCGGGGGTTTCTTACTGAAGCCTAAACCAAAACCAGCACTGCCCCATGGCTGAAGGGGTCAGTTGTTATGGGCATCCACAAAAAAGGTCAGGGTGCCTGGGTTGTACAAATGTTTTTAGTAATGATCATAGTATAATCCTTATTTCTTTGACTTTTTAAGAAGGAATTGTGGCTACCTGTCTGTATTTTCATGTTTGTTAAGAGTACTTTTTTTTTTTTTTTAACGGAAGAGTTAACCCTTGTGGTCCTGGAAAGAGCTTGAGGCATTTTTATTTCTTTTTGATTATCTTTTAGACTAGTGTTGGATCGTAAATGAGGGCAAGGCTAAGTTTAAGCTATATTAGAATCAGGCAATGATGATCACTTGCTGCTACTGCAGCTTTTGGCAGCAGCTTTTTCAAAAGGGAAATGTGGATCATGTGTTGCCAAAGGCTGTGCTGAACTGTATAAAGACAAAAAGCAAGACACGTTCTTAAAGCAACTTTTTAGTTCCTGTTGTTTGCTAAGGTGAAGGAAAAGTTTCATTAGAGACACACAGGTAAAATTGCTGCATGTCTGCGGTGCAACTTGAAACTTTATTAAGGTTCATTGCAATTTCAGTGAGGAAATTGCAGTCTGTAGCTGAAATAATAATATTCTTCCAGTGTTATCATCTAATTTTTTTCTTACTTCATTCCATCAAGTGGTGAATAACAAAGATGCTTTTCAGATGATACTGATACCATGATTTAACAGAAAGGAAATATTATATCTTAGAGTAATCTGTAAAGGCAGAGCAGTTCTCTCTGGCTGCTGTGACTTTTGCTTAGAAACACCTCACTCATACTTGGTGGGAGTTTTTTTGTTCTGAAATGCAATGACCATTTTTATGCCAGCAGTGCTTGCTTTTCTCTTTAGAAGAAGCATTTTACTAAAGCAAAATTTGGCTGAAACTCTTGTTCCAAAGTTATTCTCTATTTTGATGCTAGAAGTTGAGTTTCTAGTCACAATATTTTAAATAAAATCATGTTTTAGTCACTCTGTAATAATAAATAGCTGCTGTAAAAGTTGATACTTGAGTTGCAGTATTTGTAGAGAAGTAAGAAAAATAGGACAAAAACCTGAGATCCACTGACTGTTCTGTATCAGCTGCACTTTGGTGTGCATGGAGCCAGGACAAGAAGCAAATCCTCTTTCCTTACCCTAAACCCAAACCACCAGTTTGTAACTGTGCCTTTTCACTCGTTTGCAGTGCTGGGCTCGGGTCTGGTGCAGCAGCAATACCTGAGCTTAGTGACAGGAAGGGCTGAGTCAGATACTTGACGTGGGGGATTATTCTTTTCACATATTTTATGCTGATGGGGAGCACATTCCTTGATAAAGATGCCAAACTTGAGGGCAAAGTACGGCCATGGATGTGCTACTTCAGCCTTTCACTGAGAGCAGTCTGGTGTGGGTGAATATGACATTGGTCTGTCCGTTCCAGCAAAAAGCAGTAAAGAGCTTCTGGAGGTGTTGTGGTAGAAAAATGGGCTATTGATTTTTCACTGCTGACTTAGCTTTGGATATTAATGTATAAAATAAGGTGAACTCAGGTGTTCTTATGAGTAACCAGTTCTGTAGTTTATGGAAAGTTACAATAGTAATATGAAAGCTTTTTACCATTATTTCTATGGAGATAACTTTTAAGTATTTCTTGGACTTTTGAGATAAGATTTCAGTGTAGTTCGTGACTGCAGATTTTTTTGTAGTCCTCATTGAAGGTATTGACTTAATAACTTTTCCAAATGAACTCATGCATGCTCCATATTTTTTATGATTTAGATGAGTTGAGCTTCCTTTTATGTAACAGGCAACTAGTCTTAAAGTTAACTGTGGAACTGTGTACTTCAACTTAAGCCCTTTATTAAGATCAGTGTACCTGCTGCTAAATCATGTTGGCAGCTGTACTTTTGGAGAGCTGTGAGAGCACTTGGGAAGTCTGTGCTGTGAGGCCACATCCCTTCAGTGCAGGCCACTGTGGGAGCTGGAGCTGTTCTGTGGTTGCCTCCTGACAGAGGAAATGCTAGACAAGGAGCTCACTTATTTAGAGAGAGGAAGTCAAAAGCTCTGCGTGTTTGCTTAGTATTTTATGTGTTGTTATAGGTCATATGTGTTAAGTTCTCAACAGACCTTGAGCAGCACCTGCTGAAAATGTCTGTAGTGTGTGAAAGCAGCTCCGTCCCGTGGTGGTGGCTCTGCTGCTGGGCCTGTTGTGGACACCACGTGGTGATGCTGCTTGGACCTTCTGTGTCTTCAGGTCATCATTGGATCTGATTGTTTACTGCTTGGGGAAAAAAGGCATCTGGTATAGCAAAAATATCTGGCACTTTAATCTTTCTTGATTAATCTCTTAAAGGTAATGAGGAGGCTTTCTAGGGCATGTTAATCTGTAATACTGTTTTAGCTTTGTTTACAGCAGAAAGGAGACTGCAAAGAGAAGTGATAAGACGTAGCATTGCAGATGTCAAAGATGTGAAATCATGCTGAGTGGGAGTTATTTGTGTTCTTTGAAACATAATCATCCTGGAACCTGCTTGTCTACACCTGCTTGGTTAGATACTGATTTGGTGATGATGGAGAAGAGACATGTTTCTAATACTGATTTCCATAGGTGTGACAAAAGTGCTGTGACCTGGGAGGGAAATAAGTATTTCCATTTTTGGGTGCTTTGAGGTTTTCTTGTGGCTTCATCTAGGAACCTGTAATACTGAGGACATGTAAACAAATATTCCACTTTCCACCTGCAAGGGATGGAGAAGTGACAAGTGACAATAGGACTCCTTGTGAGGATACTTCTGGATACTGATTAGATTTTGTGGGTGGCAGGTGTTAACTTGAGGGAAATTGGAATTTGCCACGTGCCTGACAGCTTTTACTGTATAAATAAACAAGATCAATTAAAGGCATTACAGCCTGAGCAAAGTTCTTGTAGCTTGATTTTCTGTACTTCTTAGTCCGTGGTGTTCATCATATGTGCTATTCTCTATATTAACATTTTGTAAAGTGAAAGACATTGCAGTTGTGTGAGATACTGTAATTAGGCTCTGTTCTCTTATGGAGGCACTTAAATGTCAGTTGGAGAGCAGATAGTCTAGAACTACTCTGTGCCTACAGATTACTCTCAACTTAGTAGCATTTTTCTTTAACGCAGATAAAGAATATTACAATTCAGTCAACAGTTCCTTAGCACAAGAATTAAAAATGAAACAAACCCTTCTTAAATGTTGTTTAAAAATGTAGATAAGGGAAGCTTTTTTTTAGAATCTGTTGCAAATACCTGTAGATTGCAGGATGGTTGCAGATTAGTGCACGTGGTACCTACAGTGCTTTCTAAACAAGGTGTTTTTCTGCTATTTGGCATCAGAAATATTCTGTAATAATGTATAAATACACAATGATGTGTATGTATACATTCGAACACATACTGTGCAAAACAATGTTTACATTTTAATGTACTTTTCTGTTCTCATCATGCTTTGTTGGCAACAGCAAAGATGAGATATGTTGAGGTCTATGAGAAATAGTGAGTATTGTTACCAATTGTCCCATAGACTGGCAGAAGATTTTATCCAGGAACTTTCCCTGAGTCTTCTAAAATCAATTTAATTGGAATAATTTTAATCAATGTACTTTCTGGAGCACTAATTTGAAGTTTTGTAATACCATTTAGGTTGTTTACAGTGGCATTGGACACTATCACTTTTCTCACTGTGTTTTTCCAGTGTACAGTGGTAAATATAATGCTCCAAAGTGGAATTATTTCAGTGTATATAAATATGTCCTTGAGCATGAAACAGATCTGATTAATGTTTTAGGATGCAGCTCATTGATATGTGTGAAATTGGAAGCTTTTTGAAACTACAGCTGCTGGTGAGAAAGAACATGCATAGCTGTGTCATCTTTTCTGTATTGACTTCCTTTTTGTGTAATGTGTTCTCAGTCTTCCTTTTCCTACCTCAGGGTTACTAAACTTGTTTGTTGTTTGTCTCCCTGGGTATGCAATGGCCTCAATCCTACCTGTAGAGCACAGTGATGTGAGGTGTATTTGAAGCTGAAATGAGTAACTGAGGAGGCTTGTGTTTTCCTGCTGTGAAACAAGCATTCTCACAAACTTCAGCACCTTAGGGATAGTTTCTGCCTGCTGAGTCTTGTGGTTTCTGGAACTTATTTATACAGTGAGTACTAATTATTTTTTTTCCAAGAGCGAGCTCATCCATCTGGATTCAAGGCCTCTCCACAATAAATATGTGTTGGATCTAAAAAAGCTTTGTTACGGTGCTAGATGTGATTAAAGACAAATGGAAGGTCAGGCTGGGGAAGGAAATGTGGTGGGCAGATGAAAGATGGAAGGTATACTTGTTCCTTTGCCAGAGAGGCAGTTCAAGAATACCCTTGGGGGAGGATGATAATAAGGTTTAGGCAAAATGGAACACTTACCAGTTGCAGGGAGTTTAGCAGTGGGAACTGACCTAAGTCCTTTGTGAACTTTGCCCATCTGCTTGACTACCTACAAAATGAAACTCTGAAAGTGCTACAAAAATTTGAACTTTGTAAGATATAATAGTCTTTGTAAGAACATAATATCCTAATGGATTGTCAGCTACTTGAACTGCTATGAAAACCTCTTTTTGAAAACAAAGCAATATCCATCAGTCCTCTCAAAATTCTATGTCAGAGGTTCCTCATATACTCTTTTTCAAATGGAGTTGTTTGTGAAAGGCTCCCTTCCCTCCAACATGGCCTTTTCTTCTGCTTGGGGAGCTTTATTTTAAGAATATCATGTTTAACAAAATAGTTCTTATGCTGCATGTTTCTTTTTGATTTGAGTTTTTTAACAAATATTACCATGGGGTATGAGCAGTATTTTGTACTTTGGGTTTACTGTAGTAAACCTACCACCAGAAGGACTGAGAATAAAGGGTTCTTGTATGCACAGACCAGGCACTGGCTAACCTTGTAATTCAAGTAACTTCAAGTCATGTGGCAGAATAGTTTTGGAGAACTGTTTAGATAACACTTTGAACCCAAATGTATTTAATTCAAAGCCTTACTTGTAAGCAAGCGTGTGAAGATTTAGGCAACGCTGTATAAGCTGATTTCCTTGTTACAGTCTTCAAGTGCTTAAAATAGAGGATTGGGCTGAGACAGCGTAGAATACTTCTGAAGTATATGGACAAACACCTTCCAGGTCCACTTACTGCATCTTAGTGACTCTTCTTTGTCTCTCCATTCTTTTGCAGTCCAAGCCATACATATTTGATCGTGTATTCCAGTCAAACACATCACAGGAGCAAGTATACAATGACTGTGCTAAAAAGATTGTCAAAGGTAAGGTGGAAGTGCAACTTCACAGTAAGAAAATGTCTCCTATTCCCCGGGGGTTGTGTTGAAAACTGATACTTCTATTGCTACCTTTTATCTTCTCAGTGTTTAGTAAGTGCCAACATGGATTGTAGCAGTATAAAATCATCCTGTAGTTGAGCTAATAAATCCTGTCAATGCTTAACTTACTGTTTCAGTTGATTGCAACACTTGATAACACTTACCTGTTAGCTTTGGTTGGGTTTTTTTTGCAATTCTCTGCAACAATTGTTTGAAACAATTTGTCAGAAATTAATCAAAATAACTCTTACTAAAACATTTGAGGTATGTTGTCCGTCTATCCCCCTGGAAATTTATTGGTGAAGAACATCCTACATAAGATTGTTTGCAGGATATATGAGGAAATGAAACTTGTGGAATACAAGTTTTTGCTGTCAGGATGTACAGTTTGTGCAAAACTGAACTGTCAGAACTGGCCTATAACTTTAGAAAATCAAGTCTTATCACAAAGATGGATACACCATAGTGAGTTCTTGGAGTGAGCAATTAGCTGGTTTCCTGAAAATGAAATTGGTTCATTTCCTGAGGACATCAAGTAATAATTGACCAACTTTCAAAACAGCTTTCCAAAGTCTTGTCAGAAACCCCTGAAATGTCAGCTGCTTCTGACAGGAGAATATTTGGTAAATGTAGGGGGGGTTGATCATTAGAAAAGTGAATTACTGTGGAAAATCAGTGTTGCTGCAAGTACTGAACACTTCAATGAGTTAAATAGTAATCAGGATTAGATCAAAAGTTTGCTCATTAAAAACTGGAACTAACTAAGAATTGTAATGTTGCCCCTTTTTTCTGTGTAAAACTCTGATTTATATGTGGCATTTGTAGGCTGTGCTACAAGTGGCAAATGAGCTCCAGCAGTGGGAGAAATGGATTTATGGATCTGGTGGAGTGGCAGAAACCTCCCCATTTGGAGCATCTCCTCATGCTTGTTTTTGGAAAATAAAAATTTGCTTGCAAGATGTGATGTTACAATGACTGACTTGTAAACAAGTCAACCCACCAGTCCCTCACTGCTCAATCTAAAACTTTGGCTTGGTTCATACATAATTTGGAGGAGAAGCTTTATGGCCTAAGGGTGAGGTGCTGGCACTTTGGGCACAGCTGGTTCTCATCACAACTGGATGACTAAACTTTCCTGAAGGCAGAAAATATGATGGCCTTCTCATGGTTTCTTCTTTTGAGATACCAAAGATTATCTGTTCAGCCAGTGCTTGTATCAATCTCTTTTCTGTTCCTGACTATGAATTCCTGATTTTTCTGGTTAAAGAAACTGATGCTTCTAATACAGCAAACTTCTAAAACCGTCGGTGATGGCGTTATTCATTAAAAGGAACAGGAGGAATACCCTCCCTGTAGCTCTAGCACAAGGTTCCCAAACTTGCTGGATATTTGAGGAACTGCCTGCTTGTATTCTGTTTGATTTGACTTATATGTTTAGAAGGAGGAAGTGAAATGCTAATGAAAATACTCTTTCCCTTTAGATGTACTCGAAGGATACAATGGAACAATATTTGCTTATGGGCAAACATCATCTGGAAAGACACACACTATGGAAGTAAGAAATACTGAAATACTTTTAATGTGTCTGTCATATCTACTTGTTTTCTTCTTGCAATTTTAATTTTCTTCCCCTTTCCATTACAACATTTTAATACCCCTTTTTTTTAGGACTGACAGTAGCAATTAGTGTATTTTTTTTCAGCCTTCAGCAGCAGGGTGAGGAACACCAGAGTGGTGTTAATAGCAGTAGGAGTAGTTTGGGAGAGTTCTGGGAGTGTTCTTTTCGCTTCTGGCAAATGCTGGGGCTGAAGGGATCGTCAGGACTCCCTGATAGACAGAATAAGTGCATCATATCTCTCAGTATTTTAAAACTAATTTGTTGACTGGAATCAGTTGTTTTGCCTTTGGCTACTGTCTGTGGTGTCTGATTCAGTAAGAATGTTTCATTTTATTATGTCTTTTTCTAATAAGGGGAAGCTTCATGACCCTGATGGAATGGGCATTATTCCAAGAATAGTACAAGATATTTTTAATTATATATACTCCATGGATGAGAATCTTGAGTTTCATATTAAGGTAAACTTTTCTTCATTTTTACTTACTTATTCTGTATTAAAACTGGAAGGTGATGTTTGGGTAAATGGATGTTCTGTGTCTGTCTCAAATGCCCCTAACTTGGAAACGTCATAACCTGAGTTACTTCTGAAGTAACTGATTCTTCTTAAAGAACAATTATATTAACACTTTAATCTTGTTTACATTGAACATCGATGTAGCTGTCCTGATAACCTATGCCAATGCTGATAGTGTTTGAAACTTTTGTTCAAAACTGTTTCTTCTCTAAGGAATGTTTTAATCCAGCCTTAAGAGCATGAGCTGGATGTGGTGTTATGTGGGAGATCATGGTAGTCATGCTGGATCCTTGTGATCAAAAAGCAGAGCATTTTTGCTTGCTGATGATGTGTCTCTTTTTTTCTCTTCCTACTTCTAGGTGTCATATTTTGAAATATACTTGGATAAAATAAGGGACCTTTTGGATGGTGAGCCTTTTACTTGTTTTGAGTATAGGAAAAAACCCTTATCATGATACTTAGGTATGCATTGTGCTAATAACCTGTACGTGATAAGGGTATGTCAAAATGAGAAAGCTTGGAGTTCATCTTTATAACATTATTAAAGCTGCAGTAGTGGTGGTTTCTTGTATATTAAGTTTTTATGAAGTGTTGCTGAGAGGTAACATTTATGACTCAGCCCTGCATTGCACGCAGCACTTTCATTCATTTTGCAATTAAATCATGTGTGCCTTATTTGTGGAACTTTTTCTCTTCCAGTTTCCAAGACCAATCTTTCTGTTCATGAGGACAAAAATAGAGTTCCCTATGTAAAGGTGAGCATCAGTCTGATATGTTTTCATCTTGCAGTCCTCTAGTGTACACCGTTTACTTTTGGCTTATTGATATGGTGTTATTTTTGCAACATCCCCCCTGTTTGTTGTTTATCTTCCAAAGGGTTGCACGGAGCGTTTTGTATGTAGTCCAGAAGAAGTTATGGATACTATAGATGAAGGAAAATCAAATCGACATGTAGCAGTTACAAGTAAGTACTATCTTCTATTTCCTTTCAGTGCCTTATTGCTTTGCGTCTGGTATGCCTTAACAAGTAGGGAAGACAGAAATAGTGAGCTAAACAACTCTGTTTTTTCGAAGGGTCTGGCATGAGCAGTTTCTGCATGTCTTTCAAAACAAGTATTTCAATTAATTTCTTGTTAGACAATTGCTTAGACTTGGATTGAAAAGAGAAAGTGTGTGATCACTGAGGTGCTCCGAATCCCTGGAGAAAATGTGTAGTTCTGCTTTAGGAATTGTTCAAAATCCCGGTCTGTGGAATCTGTTTCAGTTAACCTGGAAATCTGTAAGTAAGGCACTGTGGCTCATTGGCAGTTGGACCATTCTGCTGCATATTCCAAGGGCAGCTGGCCAGAATGTACATTCAGATGTGCTGCAGGTTTAAGCAGCATCCCAGTGTCCAGGATTTTTGGCTGTAGAGTGCACCTGAGTTGCAAGAAGCCACGTTTAGGTCTTCAAATTCCCACCAGTAACAGGATTAGGAAGTGACAGGTTAAATAAAGACAAGGAGAGATGAGGTGCTTGCAAAATAATAGTTGAGTTCTTGGCAACTGAGGCAACTGGCAGAAAACTCTGAGAGCCAATTTGAGGGTGAGATTTGCAATCTTCCTGTGTCTATATTTTTTTCTTTTTCTGAGTAAAGAACTAATCCTTAAGAAAATAAAAGGGTTTCTTTCTCATTTCTTTGGTTACAGATCAATAATAGACATATGATGTTCCTTTTATGGAATGATTCAGTCTTGCACTTCCATTTCATTGCTCCCAGGTAGTAAGGCTCTGAAGTGGGGAGCACACTAAGTAAAGGAGAAATAGCAGAAATTTGCATAGAAGGATATTATTCTGTGTTGAGCTGCTTCTGTGGCATCACTAAGCTGGTCCTTCTAGGTATGTGAGGGATTTTTAGTTAAAAGGAACAAGAGCTAGATACTCAGATTGCAGTCTGCTTAAATTTTGTTACTGAATTAAAATAAATCTTAAAATTCAACAAGTCTTGTTTGCTCTGCCACATTTTGTGGCAGAGGGGACAGTACAAGGAAGGGCCAAAAGGTTATGGCCATCTGGTTCAAATTATCACAAAAAAGATAAAATGGGATACACTGAAAGTCTATGGAAAACATTCTGGTATCAAAGGCTAAATATGCTTTCTGTTCCAATAAAGTAAATTGAAAGTGTGAACTCCACAGTTGACAGGCCAGCAAACCTGATCAATGAGCTTATGAGGTATTAATAGAAGTGCAAGGGAAACTGGATCTTTACTACTTAATTAGATGATACCATTGGTTTTGCTGCCACTAGTTCTATTGTCATTCTGATATTACACTATACAGTTTCTTCAGCTTTTTATCCATTGCTGCACTGTGGGAAAGGGTTTTCAGAGAATTTGGTTGTACAAATCTTTTTGACAATGTGCATGTTTTGAATTACAGATATGAATGAACACAGCTCCCGAAGTCATAGTATTTTTCTTATTAATGTAAAACAAGAGAATACTCAAACAGAACAGAAGCTAAGTGGAAAACTTTACCTTGTGGACTTGGCAGGTAGTGAGAAGGTAATTATAAGTTTCTTCTTCTGCTCTGAAAGCTCTGGGTTTTTTTTCTTCACGGTCAAGTATTTTACATCAGTGTAATACTAATTGTTCAGTTGTCATCTCTGCAGTGGGTTAATTATGACTTTAAAATGTGGTTTCTGAATCCTAAGCTGGATTGGTTGTTAGATTCCACCACTGTAAGCTGATCTGCATTTCTGCAGTGAGGGTTTGTAAAGATGGACTAGGGTGGGGAAAGAGTGTAGAGTTCAGTTTTGGTATCTGAGAGCACAAAACAAGTGCACAGGTGTGTGGGTTAGCCAGGTACTGGAATAAAGAGTTCTACGGATGTGGAATACCGAATTTTCTCAGATGGTGGTACCAAGTTTCTCAGTTTGAAATTCTGATTAACATTGGTTACAATGACAGCTTGCTTTCCTATGTCAGTGGCTTAAAGCAGGGAAGGAAATAAGTACTGTAATTACCCTTTCAAGAGCTGGATTTTTGACATTCTTTTCATCTTTGCTTCTGGGTGTATCCCTGTCTTTGTCTCCAGTTTTTTCATTTGTTTCTACTTGCTGTTGTCTTCCCTTACATAATTGTTCTATAACCTTATTGTTGCCTCTGATCCTGTCTTTATTTTAAAATGTGTTTATTTAGTCATAGACATTTTTTCCTTTAAAGAAAAGGGCTGGGTTGCAGGTCTCCTTTCTCTGTAGTTCCTTTCACTGTTTATTTCAAACTTTACTTTTGTATGTTCCCCTTTGAAATACATTGAGTTTTCTAATGCCTTGTCTTGAGTTGGTTTAAACACAGGCAAAAGAATTGCTGAGTTGTAGTCACAATTGCTGAAAATAGTGAAGGGAGGGTTATAGAACTGTTAGTCAAATTCTGCCCTTCAGGCAGAAGAGCTAAGGCCAACAGAATGGTGTCAGGTTAGATTTTTTCACATTTCTGCTGATACCTACTTAAGTTCCTGGATCACTCATGTAGGTCAGATTCAACCTCTAAAAACTGCTCTCATAAATTTCTGCTAATGAAGACTCTGCTGTGTTTTCCAGGGGTAGTGGTGGTATGTGGTTTGGGTTTTGTAGTTTGTATTTTATGGTTTGGGGGGCATGATGGTGGTTTGGTTTTAAGGGTGACCTCTGGACAAACTATTCATGATACTTTTTTACTTTTAAGGAATTCAATCTTCTTTACAAACTTCAAACAACTTTTGAAGTTGTTCATTTGGCAGAAATTTTTAATTTAGCTTCTACAAAAAGACCTACTTTGCAGGGAGAACATTCACTTCAGTTTAAAACATCAGAAACATTTTCAAACAAACACCTGAGTTGTGAATGAGAAATTGATAAATGAATTGGGGAAAGAGTCTGGGGAAGTGTTTGCTTATTTTAATCCAACTTGCTTATGAACATCTCTTAAAGTCAGGGAGATTGACTTAAAAGTGGAAAAAGGACTCAAGTTTTATCTTAAATGTGAAAGGTGATTTTTCAAGATGCATTCAGTAATGTACTGAAATACTGCATAGGTTAGTAAAACTGGAGCAGAAGGTGCTGTGCTGGATGAGGCCAAGAACATCAACAAGTCTTTGTCTGCTCTTGGAAATGTCATCTCAGCACTGGCTGAAAGCAGTGTAAGTGTTCTCTTTTGTACTTTTATACTTAAAAATTAAAGGTTTCTATCTCTGCATATGATATTACACAGAAATCCTTACCAATATCTGTGAAATGCTTGGAATCTTTTAAACTACTCCAGTTGCATCAGTGCATTGCAGGTGGCCATTTTTCCTGTACTCATGTGTTGACAGTGAAGATCAATAAGTTACTGTTAATGCTGAGCATCATACTGCAAGTTTTCTTGTGCTCTTAAAGTTGTGAAACATAGTAGTACAATTTTATTTCATTTCATGCACTTTCAGTCTTATTATTTATGAATTAAAGTAGAATTTAATGTCTTTCTCAAATGTGTAGCTCATATTTCAACAAATTAAATGTGTCTGAAAAACTGTGACTGATGCTTTATCCATTTTCTTGGTAGACATATGTTCCATATCGTGATAGCAAAATGACCAGAATCCTTCAAGATTCACTAGGGGGCAATTGCAGAACCACTATTGTTATTTGCTGTTCTCCATCTTCTTACAATGAATCTGAAACTAAATCTACTCTTCTGTTTGGCCAAAGGTAAGTGATTTAATAGAAATAAATACAGAATGGGAAGTAAGTGAGTTACTCCATTAAGGTTCCTTAAACAAATTAATTAGAATGTTTACTTTCTTTCTGTAATTCCTCAGTGTACATATGACTAAGTGTTGTGATCTATCTTATCTCATATTATATAAAAATCCTTAAATCAGGCAGGATCCTCAAGACTGTATTTCTGGGAGGACAGTGAATAGTTTAATTCAAAATGTGGTTTAATGTGCAGTCATTGTACAAATGTTGGTTAGATGTGAATACTGTCCTTTGTCCTGACCTGAATTCCTTCAGGTGAAGGTATGCAACTGAATTTGTCCAACTCAATCAGCTTGAGACTTGTCAGCCTTCCGAAAGTTTGTGTTGCTATGTCCTTTAACAGTTGGATCAATCCATTTGAAAGAATAGTAACTTGACAGGGAGTAGAAATAAACTTCGGGAATAGTGGGAATGTTTTCACTTTTGCCAGTGATCTGTGGAAATGGAGTTTCAGAGCTTTTTGCTTTTTCTATGTAGAGCAAAGACCATTAAGAACACAGTTTGTGTCAACGTGGAGCTCACAGCAGAACAGTGGAAGAAGAAGTATGAGAAGGAGAAAGAGAAGAACAAGACTCTGCGTAACACGATACAGTGGCTGGAAAACGAACTCAACAGGTGGCGGAATGGTGAGAATCAATTAGATTTTTATTCTGCAAACTTTAGTCAAGGCAACAGACAATGAATAAGTCTCAAGGATACCAAAAATAGCTAGGAGAGTGTGCAGGACAGTATTAAGAATATTAAAGCTAGGTTATTAAGTTGACTTTGGAACTTCATGTTTTTCACCTTACTGCAACTGGAACAACTTCTAATAATCTCATAATGGCAAAAATGTTCAAAAGTGTATTCATGTTGGATTGTTCAACACTTGGTTTACTAGCAGACTAGAGTTACATGCATTGTAAAGTTTTTATTTTGGGAGAGAGAAAACTGCTATTATTTGGAAGTGCAGAAACTGAGTAGAATGTCTCCTCTAGTTTAGTTTTCTA
This sequence comes from Sakesphorus luctuosus, assembly GCA_013396695.1. NCBI lineage: Eukaryota > Metazoa > Chordata > Aves > Passeriformes > Thamnophilidae > Sakesphorus > Sakesphorus luctuosus. The sequence goes on from VWZD01003224.1 coordinate 199,713, forward strand.
ATTCAAATCCGTATCACAGGATCTTGCCTTAATTTAAAACTCAAACATGTTAATAGGCAAAAAACCCATCTAAAACTGCTGACAGTACAGAAGGTGTGCCAGTTCATTCTTCCTGAATAATTAACGTCTTATCAATTGAAGTTTGTGCAAAATACGAGTTAATAATGAAGCCATGCATTCAGGAAAAGAGTGGCATGGGTCATACTTACAGGTGTGTTCTGGAGTTTGCAGCTACAGAAGATGATTTTGCAATCTTGTAGGCAGCTGCCCTATGTCTTGATGTAAAATCTGAAAAAAACAGGTTCACTAAAATAAGTTTAGTAGGATGTGGAGGGTTTTTTTGTTTTTCAAGGTGTTATTCTTTTATAGAGATGGTATGAAGCCACACCTGAAATGATAAGTATAGTTCTTTGAGAATATTGACATGAGATTACTAGAGTGTTAGAAAAAGCCTGTGCCTTCCAAGGACTGCATAAAATGTTTGGAACAAAGCTCTAAGGAACTCAGTTTAACTTATCAATAAGTCCCTCAATTAGCATGTGGTATTTTTTTCATATGTGAAGTTAGTGTTCTCATCAGAAAAAGCTTTATGAACATAAAAGGTAAAACTATAACTGAAGAAGTATTTTAAATTAGAAGCAAAACAATTTAAATACGGCTATCTAGCAAAGCAAACTGCCAAGGGAAAGAAAGTATTTTCTGTCTTCGTGGCGAGTGAGGCGACTTTCTAGAAGATAAGGTTTGATGTGTAATTTGGGGCTCATAGCAGAGTAACTGGGTGAAATACAATGTTTTATGGTAAGCAGGAAATAGTTTGGATGGTCTAGTAGTAATTTTTTTTGTCAAGTAATCACATGAGCTCAATTGGTTGTTAACTGTGGAGCAATACTGTTAGTTGGAAATATAAAATACTTCTCAAGGCTAACTTTGTAGAAAATACTTTATGTCTGACTGTACTAAAATTAAGTGTGTTCTTTAAGGGGAGACTGTGCCAGTTGATGAACAGTTTGACAAGGAGAAGGCCAATTTAGAAGCTTTTGCAGTGGACAAGGATATTACTGTTATCAATGATAAACCAGCTACCACAATTGGAGTAACTGGCAATTTCACTGATGCTGAGAGAAGGAAATGTGAGGAAGAAATTGCCAAACTGTATAAACAACTGGATGATAAGGTATGTCATCCTTATTTAATGTAAGACCTCTTAAAATTATATCTTGAGCTATATTGTTGTGTAGTATTTAATTTGCCAGTATTCATTTGTTAATTGAGCTTGTTTAAATATTTGCTGAGTGTGCCTACTCTTAATTCGGAAGCTCTGGTTTGAAATCAAAGTTGTCTTATCTGCTGCTTAGTGAGTATCCTTTCTTAGCTGGAAAATAATGAGTGGGATAACGAGTAATTTGAAGGCAGCAATTTTTTTGTTTCCGTATTATGTATATTTTATTTGAATACAATCTCAAATGTAAGCAGCAGTACTATATTTGGAGAGAAAAAAACTTTCAATTGAATCTTAATTGTTTCTTGGAAGTTAGAACAACTTGGAGAAGACTTGCAAAAGCAGAGGTGTAAGACTTGTGTCTTTGAAGCATAATGTGTTAAAAGAGACATGCCAGGTTTAGAGCCAATGAAATTAAAAGGATTTTTTTTACTTTGATTGGTTTCAGTTGCGTAATTGTCTCAGAATAGGGAAAAGTTGGATGTCTAACATCTAATGTCTCTTAGATTATTTTTTTCTGAGTGCTATTTATCAGTTTAATGAACACAGTCTTATTTCAACTACAGGATGAAGAAATTAATCAGCAGAGCCAACTAGTAGAAAAACTGAAGACACAAATGTTGGATCAGGAAGAGGTGAGTTTTGCTCTTCTGTCTTTTTTGTTCCTTTAGAGAAACTGGAGGTGTTCTGAATAGGTCACAGGGAATAGAATGACAGCTTAATACTGCACAATAGTTCTCATTTGTGCCTTATCTAAATGCTCTGCTTATTCATTACTCCCACTTACACTGTGCTAATCACCGAATTTAAACCAGTTTACTTGAATCTCAAGTATCTGTGAAGACTGAAAGTATTTAAGTATTTTATGCAAACACATCAGCAATTCTCTTCCCCATGCAAAGTCAGCCAAAACTGCAGGTACCTTATCTTTTCTAAAGTTCACTTTTGGTCAGTTGCTGTACAGAGAGAAGGGAAATGTATTGGCCCATAGTGAAAAAGGAAGTGTCTGTGTTAACTCAGATCATACTTGCGAATACTCAGACAATTTTTATGCACATGTTGCCAGACATGTCACTTTATTAAATGGGGGAAAATGCCTATTAACAATCAAAGTGTTAATTTCATTTAGCCAAGATATTAGGAAAAATATTTCTCCATAGCACAAAGATTAAAAAATCAGTAATCTTTGTGTACGCGGTTAGGAGGAAATAGGTTGAAAACTCGAGAAGTTGAAGCTACTGTTTAATCTTATTTAGATATAAATGTGATTCTTTAGCAACTGTACACTTTGACTGCAGCTGGCGGTGTTAAAATGCTGGGAGTTCAGTCCCTGGCCTGCTGACCAGGGACTCATGGGTAGTGTTCAGTGGCTTTTTTGAGAACTTTCTGTGCATTTCCAGTTGCTGTCCCTACATGTCTTGATTTGTAATTTCTTCCATATTGAAGATACTTTATATCCATAGTTCTTTAGCTTTTAGGTGGTAAATTTAATTGTTCATTATATTTTCACTATATTTGTCCTTGGCATCCTTATTGTATGATGTTAGACACTAAAAATATAGTTATAAACTATTGTAGTAGCTAAAAGCCTTAATAAAATTCAAGTTATAGATAGAATTTTGTTCATGATTATTTGTTGTTGCATTTTATTAAGTCTCTATCAATGTTTCAGCTTCTGGCATCAACCAGACGGGACCAAGACAACCTGCAAGCAGAGCTGAATCGCCTGCAGGCTGAAAATGATGCGTCTAAAGAGGAAGTGAAAGAGGTGTTACAAGCCCTGGAAGAATTAGCTGTCAATTATGATCAGAAGTCACAGGAAGTGGAAGATAAGGCAAAGGAATATGAACTGCTTAGTGATGAACTCAATCAAAAATCGGTATGAAACTGTGATAAGAAATTACTGACAGTCTTCAATGTGACTTTTCCTGCCTTACCCATATTTCTTCCTTGAAGTCATTTAAAGGTTTTTCACAAGGGAAGATGAGAGCCTAAGTTTAAAACTTACTTAGTTTTAGCAAGGGATGCCTTGCTAAAACCAGTAAGCTTCAGAAAAATCCATGGTGAATACTGATGGTGTTAGCTCTCATCTTTATAGTGCCTTTGGCATTTTGCTACCTGAAGAGTGTTCAGAAATATCCTAAATGTCAAAAGTTAACACTTTCCTGACATGCTGGTGATTTGATTCAGTTTGTTTGTCTTTTCTGCTGCAGTTGGGGTAATTCTGACTTAAGAACATGCTTCCTCCAATCTTGAAGCTGTAGTGGGCATGCTAAGCTTTTCTTGTATTTATTTGCTAAGCTTTTCTTGTATTTATTTGCCTGTTGTATTTATGGCATGTGAAATAATTTACATTTGTGCCTTACAAAAATAAGCAGTTTGGTTTACTTTCAGAAGGGAGTAGTTGAGAACACTGAGGACATATTGCAGAAGGTAGTCCTGGTTAAAATACAGATGCAGCATCAGCCCGCAGGATACCACCATACACCTCCTTATGTACTTGCAAAGTGTCTGAACTGACTGACAGTTTTGGGAGCCAGTTATTTGGCAGGCTTCAATTGGTTTTAGACTATCCTAAACTACTAAGCACTGGAAAGGATCAGCATGTTTGCTGGCATTGCAGACACTATGTGATGGCAGAAGTGTCAATTTTCTCTGTTCTTGGAAATGAAATCTGAGCATGTCTGGGTCTTCTAGTGAATTTGACTTCCAATTTTCAGTGAGTAAGATTTGGCTTGATAGAACATTGATTCTGAAATTGAGGTTCACAAGATCATGAAACTTCTCTTTAAACTTCTGAGTATTCTGAGCTGAGTAATATTTGCTGGTAACTTCCATCACTTGAAGGTTGGCCAAAAATCAGAGATTCTTTGGCCGTCTTATGAGCAGCATTTAAAATTGAGTGGAGTAGGCTTGCTCTGTGTGTGTATGGTTCTGAAGTGTGTGTTTTGGTTTTTTGTTTGCTTTGTTGATGTTTGTTTTACTGTTTATAAATAGATAGTGATTCTAGATATAGCTATTACCCATTGACTGTCATAAATAACTCAATCCACAAGGAAGCTGTTCTAAGTTCTTGTAGAATTAAGACATTTCAGTGTTCCCTGTCACACCTAACCCATGCACTGACCATCCTTTGGCATCTCTTGCCTGAAACTTTCCTGCTGGAAAACGTCTGGCATTTTTTAGACCTGCAGGACAGAGAGCAGATTTTTGAGCGTGTTGCTGCTGAGCTGCAGCCATTACAACAGAGTGTCTCAAACTGGCTGACAAACTGCTCTAAATTAAATGCTGTGCTTATGAACTCTCAGCAGTGGGTGCCATTTTATTTGCTTTGCAAAAGTAGGGAAGAGTTAAGAGCTCTGCAGGCAAAGAAATTGTTTTCCTTTACCAAAATGTGGAGAAAAGTGTTGGACTTGCTGTCTATGTACCTTTTTCTATAAATGCAATTCTCTGCAATATTTTATTGTATATAACTCTGAATCCTTTTTAACAATATGGACACTAATTTTGTTGCAAAGTTGTAAGTTTGTTTTGTGAGCTGAAGGTCTCTGTCCTCAGTACTTTTTAATTTTCTCAGAAGAAATGCTGTTACTCTGTAAATAGTATGAAACTAGTTCCAAAAGCAAGAGTGTGTTGTGTTTATTAAAGGGTAACTTCTTTTACTGTAGGTCACTTTAGCCAGTATAGATGCAGAGCTTCAGAAACTGAAAGAAATGACCAACCATCAGAAGAAACGAGCGACAGAAATGATGGCCTCCTTACTGAAAGACCTTGCAGAGATAGGAATTGCAGTAGGAAATAATGATGTCAAGGTAAGTATTAATCAGTGCTGTCTTTAGTGCCTTGTATTAAATGCATACATTGTGGATAGGTGGGCTCATTTCCTTAATATGGTAAAAATTGCCCCCATAGAAAGCTCGTGTATTAGTAATTTGGGCTTAAGGTTCTTCATTCCATGTATTGTGACTTAATTGAGTCCCAGATGGAATTTGATTATGCAAAGGCAAGGAAGAGCAGGCATGATTTTTTTCTAAAGCAGTGTTTTCATTCCTGTTGTGAAACTGCTGTATGAAGTGGCCTTAATCAACTGCATTGTCTTGGAAATATAACACTGACCTACAGTGACAATCAGGATGATCCTTACGTAAAAAATGGAATGAGAAAATGAAATGAAAGATAAATCTAGATCAGTGTAAGTCTAGAATGTGAGCAGTATTAGAAATCAATAGTGAACTGTATTTCCCTGTTAAGGTGACTCATTACATTACCTTAGTGCAAACTTCTAAATAATCAGACAGAAAATTTTAGCACCAAAATGTAAAGGTTTGGAGTTTTTTAAGTGCTGTGATTATCTCTTGGGGCAGGTGATGTGTTCTGGGCATTAAGTTGCTCCGGTAACCTTTAGTTCACTTTTGTTACCTGAGCTTTCTAAATGTACCATTCCACACTTTTCAGCAACCTGAGGGGACTGGCATGATAGATGAAGAATTCACAGTTGCAAGACTGTACATTAGCAAAATGAAATCAGAAGTAAAAACAATGGTAAAACGTTGCAAACAGTTGGAAGGCACACAAGCTGAAAGCAATAAGAAAATGGAAGAAAATGAAAAGGAGCTTGCTGCCTGCCAGCTCCGTATCTCACAGGTAAACGTTTCTTTACTGTGTACTGAAATGTTCTTTAAAAATTAAATTCATTAACCTGTTGGGGAAAAAATGTTACAGTTTCTTTTTGTCACCTAACAAAGCACATTGTGAGAGAGCAGCCACAACTCAGCTGTTTCCTCAGTATTCTTTTCTGTTTGGATGCTTCTGAGTAGTTCTGAGTCTGACAGGATGTCAGAATTTCTGCAGTGTATCTCTAGCCTGATAATGCTTTTGTAGCACTTGTATTAAATATTGGAATCCCTGTTTTCTCCATCACAGGATCCTTTACAAATACAAGTCTTACAGAAGCAGTGCCTGGTGAGCACTTTGCCTACTACTGCTGCAAGCTGGAAGTAGAAGGGTAGTAATAGCACAGCAGAGTTACAGGAGGCTTGCACAGCACATTAAAATTACTTCTAATGTGAGAAAGGCCATTTTAATCCAACTGTTAGAAAAGATTAGTAATGTGACCTCTGGCACTTCTGAAAATTGTGGTCCACATATGCAATTTAATGATCATCTTTTTTTAAATCAGGAGATGTGCAATTCCAGTCCAGAATAAAGAGATATTCTTATAGGCTACATTACAGATCTACTTGAGTAGTCATATTCTTCTTAATTTTTAATTAGTATCAATTTTTATTTGAGGTTACTTATTGTTTAAAAATAAGTATGATCTGTTTATGCAGATGTAATTCCATGATACCAAGTTCCAAAGTAAATGAATCTTTTTATTCCACAAGCATGAAGCCAAGATCAAGTCGTTGACTGAGTATCTTCAGAACGTGGAACAGAAGAAGAGGCAGCTGGAAGAATCTGTGGATTCCCTTAATGAAGAATTGGTTCAACTCCGAGCACAGGGTAGGACTTGTCTCCATATACCCCACCCACTGTTTCAAGTATATAGTGACAAATAGGGAATTGTTGTGTTTAGGTTGAAAGGTAGAGCCATAGGAAAAATTTTTACTACTGAACATGTGGAATTAACTATTGGGAAAACATGTTTGTTGTTTGAAAGAACTGCTATGGATAAGATTAAATTAAAGATGTTACTGATTTAATTGCTCTTTTAGCTGGGAGGGGACTTTTTCCAAGTTTTAAGGTGTTGACAGGAGAAGGGGAAATTAGGTCTCTCATCCATGTGATTGTCTAATTATCTGGATGAAATGTGTGTTCTCTATCCCTACTAGAAAAGGTACATGAGATGGAGAAAGAGCACTTAAATAAGGTTCAGACTGCAAATGAAGTCAAGGTAAGTTAAATACGTTTTTTAAATAAAAAAACCAAGAAAACAAATGAACCCAAATCTCCACAAAGTGAAGCCTGGCAGCAACTCAAAGCATTTAATACATTCTGGTTTTTTTCTAATAGCAAGCTGTGGAGCAGCAAATTCAGAGCCATCGCGAGACACATCAGAAACAAATCAGTAGCCTAAGAGATGAGGTTGATGCAAAGGAGAAGCTCATCACTGAACTTCAAGAGTAAGTGATTGTCATCAGTTTGGTAGTGCCAAATGTCTCTGGACTGTATGAGTACAGAAGCAAAGTACAATAGGAAGGAAGTGGCAAGAGTTTCCTCCAGCAATGATTTTCTATCTTGTGTTGCTTACTATGTTGTCTGACAGTTTCAGCTGATAAAATATTTACTTTCTGTGTTCAGCCAAAACCAGAAGATGATGCTTGAACAGGAACGTCTCAGAGTTGAGCATGAGAAGTTGAAAGCAACTGATCAGGAAAAAAGTAGAAAACTGCATGAACTTACGTAAGTGATGATGATGCAGCATAAGATAAATGTGTGTGGGAACACTTAGTCTATCAACTGGTGACCTAATATGATGAAGTGGCTCTCACTGTATAGTGTGCCTATTAAAGAGAGGGATTCGGCGCCTTCTAGAACTTAACTTTTCTAAACCTTGGCACTGCCTGAATATTTAAAATTGGAAATAAAATTATGAAATATATGAAGGCCACAACTATTTTTTTTGTTAATATGCTAAGGATTCAAGTAATGAACTTTTCAATTTACAGCCAAGTGTTGCCTGCTCTTAAGGCTGGAAGGGGCTTGTAACAGTTCTCTTACTCTTTGTTTGTGTGACTTCATTAGTTAGGTGGTTCTAACTGGGTTATTCTTAAAATGAAACAGTCACATGCTTCAGTGATTAACTAAATACAATGTATTAGTGCATTAGAAACTGAAAAGTTAGTGCAAAAATTGGGTTCTGCTTGCAGGTAAGTATCCAGGAGTCAAGCTGCAAAACAGTTCTCTGCTTAGAGAAATCTGACCAGTGTCTCCTGGAAATGTCTAGAGTATCAGTAGCAGCCCCTTTCTGGCACATATGAATTTATCCTTGCAGAAGCTAAAAATACATAATACTTTTTGAAAGTGCTTTTTGGCTGCGTTTAAAACACACACAGTGGCTTTTATGGTTTTTATCATAGAATTTGAAGTAATCAGATGGACCTGATTGGTCTGCATTAGTAACCAATAGCAATGCTTCCTTTTTTTTTCTTTTTTTTTTCTTTATTTGTTTTAGCCTTAACTGACTAAAATTTCAACAGTATTCTAGTCCTGTGAATCAGTCTTACATTGATTTATTTATATGCCACACTGGTTACAAAAGTTATGTTAATTATGATGGGTTTTTGTATCTTACAAGACTTGGTAAACATATACCACATTATTGCTTCTTATTTCAGTTTGCAGCCTAAACTATATCCGGTATTGAGCACTTAAAAGCACTTGCTGTATTAGAAACTTTCCTCTTCAAAAGATTTCCCTAAAAGCTTTAAAAAGGCAGTTTGGTATTCTGTATTCTCCCTCAGCCTTTTTGAATCCAGTTGTTTTCCATTGTATGTCATAAATGTGTGTGACAAATGACAGACCAGAAACAATGCAGATTTTTTTAATTTAGAGTTGTATAAGGTCCCTGGGAACTACTTTTCCAGAGAGGTCTGGAAAATGGATAGGATGTTGAGATACTGTTAGGATATTTTGTTACCTCGAACACTTCTGAACTAGCAATGAAACTGGCTGAGTGAGGAGAAATTTCAAGATGAAAAGAAGCTTTTTGGCTACTTAATAGGAACACTTCATTTTCATGCATTTCCTGACCTTCGTTTTCCAACCTTGAGTCATAAAAAGAGAAGTCCCCACTCCTTTCCTGCATTCTGTCATCTTAGTCACTGCACTGACTTACAGTTCTGAGAGAGGACATGACCCACTGAGAAAACACTTCCATGTTACATGGAAGACAGGAGCTCTGTACAGGGATAATCATTTGGTTATATTCCTGTACACTGAGATTATGGGTTATGCTGCTGGCTTTGGCACAGGTATTTAGGGTGAGGTGTTTGAACAAAACAAAATAAAAATCCTTTATCTGTCACATGATACATACTGTGTCAGCTGATCAGAGCTAAGAACATTTTTAGGATAAGATCTCCTCAAATATTCAGTCTAAAGCTGACTCTAAGAGTCTTTAACTATTCTAGAAACTTTTATAATTTATGCATCTGAATGTACCTGTTTGTATTTCTTCAGTATTAGAAATACTTCCCTCTTCCTCCTGCAACTTCCCCTCTCCCAGTCCATCCCATGTGGATTTCTGGCTGTGATATCATCTGTTGGTTACATCTTTGATTTAAGACTTCAACCGAAAGACATTTTTTGTTTGTACTAGACAGTGTTTATTACTCTAGTCTTCTAAAAGATGATATTCAGGATGAATTTATTTTCTTTTAGGGTTATGCAGGACAGACGGGAACAAGCAAGGCAAGATTTAAAGGGTTTGGAAGAGACTGTGGTAAGATACTCAGGATATATTCCAAATATCAATACTTGCCACCTTTTTTGTTTTGTTGTTGTTCTTTCAGAATTTGTATCAGTTGTTTTGTTTTGTTAATTTCTTGTTCTTCACTGTAGGCAAAAGAACTTCAGACTCTTCACAATCTTCGGAAGCTGTTTGTTCAAGATCTGGCTACTAGAGTGAAAAAGGTAATGAAATTCATTTCTGAGATTGCTGCATAAATTTCGGTTTCAAACTAAATTAGGAATTGATGTTTATGCAGTGTAATTTTCTGGCTCAATCTTAATATTACAGTTCAGAATTGTACTCAGCCTCCTGTCTCCCTCCTCATGCCTTTGTTACTGCAGAGCGCTGAGATTGACTCAGATGACACAGGAGGCAGTGCTGCACAAAAACAGAAGATTTCCTTCCTTGAGAATAATCTTGAACAGCTTACAAAGGTTCACAAGCAGGTACAGCGAGACTTAATTTCAAGTTTTCATTAAGTACTTCTGTATCTGTAGCATGTCTCTTGATACAGAAAAACTTTTGTCTGTTGTTTTATAATGTAAATTAATTAGCTATTTTAAGTACTTGTGGGTATGTAACAAAATAGCTGCATTAAAACCTGAGGAAGATCTAAATTAATGTTTTGACATAGTATATCATAGAATCATAGAATATCAGTCTAGGGCATTCTTGCCTGTCTCTGATGGAAGAACAATGTAGAAGTGCTTATGTGGGGTCGCAGGTTCTTCCACAGTAGCTGATTTCCCAAGTGACAGTCTTATTGAGCTACAGATTTATTAAAAGCTGAAGCAAAGTTAATATAGTAGCCCTACTGCTTTGCCTGTTTAGAGGTGGGAGGTTATTTGATTAGCTCTCCCTATGAAGAGAAAGAGGTACCAAGGAAATAATCAATTCTGGTTTGTAGCTGGTACGTGATAATGCTGATCTTCGCTGTGAACTTCCTAAACTGGAGAAGCGACTTAGAGCTACAGCTGAAAGAGTTAAAGCTTTGGAATCTGCACTGAAGGAAGCCAAAGAAAACGCTTCTAGGGATCGCAAACGGTATCAGCAAGAAGTAGATCGTATAAAGGAAGCTGTAAGATCCAAGAATATGGCCAGAAGAGGACATTCTGCGCAGATTGGTTAGTAAAGAATCCCTTTCCCCCTAAAGCTTCATGTCTCATTTCGTTTTTGTTTTAATCTTTGTGTATGTGTGCATCTTTCAGCCCTCATTGGAACTGCATGTGTGAATGTGAGGTACTTTCTACCGTGAGTTATATTTTGGTTAATAGACCATAAGTTTGTAGAGGTGGTGCTGTATGTGTGGTTGTTTGGCTTTTTATTTATTTTTGAATAGCTCTGGAAAGGGCTTGCAACCTAGAATTCTGGCCTGAATCTGTGTTGCATTTCCTAGAACAAAGCAATACACTGAATGTGACTCTTAATCTTTTAGACCATTCCAGTTTCTAAGACTAAGGAGGTATTTCAAGGGAAGGGGAAATACTAAGCCATCGACCTTTAACAACAACAACTGAAATGAGTGTTGCCGTTAAATTTTGCTCGTGTTCTGTAGGTCTGCAAAGAGCTGTTGCAAAATAGTTGGTCACATGAAGTGGCAGCTTGCAGACAGGTGCTTTTCCGTCTTACCTTTCTCTCAAGTGGTCTTCAAGAAAAAAACCCCAGAGTTCTCTAGTGAGATTACAGAGGTACACAGCCTCCTTGGCTTAAGTGTCTAGATGAACTAGTTGTGTCATACTGGAGATCAGCTTCCTGTAAGGCAGAAATTGAGAAGTGTTTGTCTGATGCAGCTGCTACCTGCAGGTGCTTTATATCCCCTCTTGCCTGCTGAAACTTTAAATGCTTCTGTTTAATATTAAAGAGCTTTGTAAAGTCATACCATTGTGCATGTTCTGTTAAAAGCTAAGTGCAAAACTGATTGAAAATACAGTTTATTAAGTGTATGCAGCTTGTGAATGTCCTGTCAAAACTGCTGGGTTTCTACTTCAGTTATTGAGCAAGTTCTATTATGTGGTGGTAGAATCATGAAGCAGCATTATCTGTAGAGTAATTGGAACACAGAACCACGTGCAGAGCAGAGTAGGTAGTGACTTACCAGTCAAGTAGATGTGGGAAGTGCAGCAGGTATAATGATTTGTTTCAGAGACATAACCCTCATGAGATTCTCTAGGGTTGTGTCTTATTTGAGTTCTTATTACCAAAAAATACAACTTTCACAGGATAATAGATTAGGTGGGACAGATAATTCCTGTGAAGATAATCATTATCAGAAGCTTTAAGAGCTTTAATTCTAGTTGGGGCAACAAAAGCAAAACACTGTCTATTTTCCATGGTTTGTTGTAGCTGACACTAACCTGTTAGGTTCTCAGAATACTATCCCTTAAACTTGTTTTCTTATTCAAAGTATATTCAATTCTGATTATTTTACATTATCCAAATGTAACAAAGCACCAGTAGATTTGAATAATCCAAGGTACAGTTGTGATGTATGTATTTATAAGTCATGTTTCTTTCCATGCAGCCAAGCCTATCCGTCCTGGGCAGCATCCAGCAGCTTCTCCAACTCATCCAAGTGCAATTCGCGGTGGGGGTGCGTTCACTCAGAACAGCCAGCCAGTCGTACTGCGAGGAGGGGGACGGCAAGACAAAGTGTAAGTGTGTCTTGTAGGATGTTTTTTTAAAGGTGTGATTCCTCTCCTACGGAAGCAAAGGAACAAAACTTTTTTGAACTTATTTTACTATTAAATATAAACTTGTTCTGAGCTTGTGTATACTCTGGTGGCTGGAATCATTTTTCTCTAGTAATGTCTATACTTCTTTTGAGGATTAGTACAGATTAGAAGCATCTGAACTTTTAGTTAGAGAAGAACTTTGGTAACAGTCAGAACATGATGTACTGTTTCACTTGTGGAGACCACTATTAAACAAATTATTCTAGACATTTTAAATACAGAGATGATAAATTATTTCCCTATGCAAATCAAACTTTTTTTAGGATGACGAATGCCAAATGATCTTTTCATTCCCATTCCATCTTTCCAAAATAGCAAAATCAAAATTTTGCAATAACTGGTAGGTGGTATCCATGCAGTGGTCACTAAGCAGCAACAGTCATAGAAAATGGAGCTGGGTTTTAAGTGGTCTGTAATGTTTACCCCATTAACACAGTCAAGATTGCACACCCAGTCATTTTGTAGTGCTGTAAATTGGTTGGTATCAGACAGCAATGCTTAATGCTTTGTGCTGAGTGATTTCTTATTTTCAAGAAGGTGTTTTATTAGCACTTATCTGAGGGGTCTAAGAACTGGACTCTTGAATCTGTGTAAACAATGATATAGTCTACAGTAAATGTAAATAACTTGGGTTTTTTTGCTTAACTCTGATTTTTCTCATTTGCAGTTGCTGAAAAGTAAACGCAGCGTGAGGAGGATTGGATATTGTGTAGAGGGAGTCATTCCATGACAATAATCTCTCCGTTTGGGGACTGTAGGATTATTTTCTGAAAATGTATAAATTATACCTGGCCTGTACAGCTCTTCCCCCTTCTACAAATTCTGCTAACTGATTCCCAAAAAAAACCTAGAGTGCAATTTTGGCGTCTTGAAAAATGACATGTTACTTAAAGTGTAGCTCTGCTTATTACACAGTTTGTCTTTCATGTCTTAAATTTAGTCTGCACTGTGCCAAGCTGAATGTACGTTGAGAAAATCTTAGTTCGAATTTTCTAGCTTAATTTGTGTACATCTTACTGTCTTAGGGAATGTGCAACAGTGTTTAAGTATACTTTCATTTTTATCACTTCACATAACACTACATGTCCCACTGAACTAGGGCGGCACTCGACTTCACGGTTTTCTTTTGGAATGCTACAAAGAGCATCGGAACTAAATTCATTTGTACAGTGTAAGAAAACTGAAGTGCTCACGACAACTGCCACGAGGCACTGCAACCGCGACACACAGATCTGGAGTTCAATGTGAACAAGGCTGTGTAACTGTTATCTGAATAAATGCCCGGTTATCGGGTAACTTAGAATTAGGTATTGTACAGTAATAAGAGCAAACCTAAGTTTACAAAAAAGACTCTGGCAATGGATTATGCCATCTGTCCTGTTCCTGGTTCTGCACACAGTACAGTCTGGTGGAGAGAAAACATTCTGCTTCATTATGATGAGCCTGTCTGTCCATTTGTCTGTATCTGTGATGGCTCACTGCCATAATAGTGCAGTGGGCACAATCCAAAATGTAACTTTATATTCCGCAACATACAGTACTGGAATTTTTGGCTAAAATTTTAATTTTCAATTTAAAAAACCTTCTTCAGCAACAAGCTAATGAATTCACATTCATAAATAAAGGACACAACTTTTTAAAACTGATGTATCTGGAAATCCCAGAGACATGTTTAAAATAACAGTAAAGTGCTACCCTGAATTGTATTTGTAATCCATTTGTAAGTAGGTATATGAAATGTCCAAAGTAGTAGTTATTGAATATTTTTCTTCTCTTTGCAATAAAGTCCTATAAAGTGGCTAACAGAACGAAACTTGGGGTTTTTTTGTTTTGTTTTAGCTCCAGTAATCCCACTGAACTGAATCCAGGGTTTGAAATTTTTGTAGTATAATTTGCTTAATTTATTCATAGGGTTTAGCCACTATAATTTTTAGAACAGCCTTCTTCTGTATAGAAGTTAGTTACCAGGTCTTTGAGAAAGAAGGTACTTAATATACTGGAAGAATTCGGTGAGCTGTCCAGACCTGGTTGGTATCACTTTTTGTTCTGGTTTGAATTTTTTGCTGGGTATTCATCAGTTACTGTGGAAACAGTAGAAATTCTGTGACTGTTCAGACAGCAAAACACTTTCAATTTTTGTATTTTAAATAGGCAAAATATTTTATATTATGATGGAGTATAGTCAAATTTTAGACCTTGAACCACTTTTTTCTATATCTACAGTAGTCTGAATTTTTAATAGTTTGATTTTTAAAGGTTGAGTGTATCAGTTGGAAATCTCAGTGTTTTGGAGTTTTCAGCTCTTAAGACAGTTTTGTTCATTAAGACTGCCGAACACTCCAAACTTGCAGTTGTTTTAGGGCACGGTTGGAGACAGCATACTGAGGAAAGACAAATAAAGGAACAGCAAGCTATTTTGAATTAAATTTCTCATAATGGAAACAGCACTGTCCATTATGTTTTTCAATATTAACTACAGGTTTTCAGACCTTCATTTGTCAATGTGCAATCATAAAAACAAACCAACACACTCAAATGAAGCAGGATTTTTTTCTCATGCCTGTGAGTGGGGGTTTCATTCCTGTAGGTAATTTTCATGGGTTTTGGTGCTGAAAATTGCTGTGTTTAAAAAATTAGATTAAATAGTAACTAGTGTGTAGCTCCGTGTACATCACCTTTTTATATTTAAACCTTTTTTTTATTTTAAACCTTTTGTGAAGTTTACCAAGAACTGCCTCTTAAAATGTAAAAAAAAATTTAAAATAAACAAACACACAACTTTCTTTGCTTTCTGGTTTGACTGTCATAGGTCAGCCAGATGGGACAGTTACTGTATTTTGTAAATTAAAATATTCAGTCTATATGGAGAATGTTCAACACTGCTATTTCAACTTGCAGTCTTTGAATGGTTCTTATTTTTATGTTCCTCTAGATCATATTTTTAAAAGATGGTTTAGGGTAGGAACTTGGTGAAATAATATTTATTTCTGGTGAACAACTAAATTATTTACATAACTTAAATGCTGACTCACTACTGTGTGTAACTCTAAATTTGACATGAGGACAAGTCTACCTGTGGAATATGATTTAACTTCAGTACACTTAAGATGCATTAAAACAATTGGTTTGGGGAAGACGCCATATAGTTTTAACTTACCTGCATGCTGTAAATGTATTTGTGTTTAAATAAAGAGAAGAAAAATCTTTGAACTTCTTTGTGCATTTATTCTATTTATTCTCTCTACACCTGTTTTTTATATTGTCTCCATATAATACTTTTCACTTGATAGGTTTCATGACTGCTTTTCTCTTTGTAAATCATAACCCCTTGATGTCTCTTAGCCTCCTATGTCTCTTAGTTAATACCAGTAAGCTTTCCCACACACAGATGTGGATATGTAAGTCTTAGTCTTTAGAAGACTGTTTATAATAGAAAGAAACACAAGAAAAAAATCCAAAACCAAACAAAAGAACAGGAAAAAAACCCTAGTTGATGCTTATGGAAATGTTAGAAATTGGTTACAGCCAGGATATATCAGACTTTGAGCCCCTGCAGTCTATTTCAACTTCCCCAAAGATACAAGCGTGATGTAATTAATTTTTAATGGCTTCTCTTAGTTGTGAATGTTTTGGTTTGTGTTTGAGGGGGAGGGAGTTTGAGGGGTTTTGTTGTTTTTTTTGGCATCAGTTGGTGTACCCTGTAAGCAGAAGATGGCTCAGTCACAGCAGTGCAGTGCTGGCTTTTGAGTACATGTGTCTCTCCTAGGAGATGACTCACTGGGACCTTTTTAGTTGCAGACAAGGACATAATCAAAAGGAAAGTAAGTCTCCTTCCATTCTGAACTTTCTTAGGAGCAATAGTATGATCCGAAATTACTTCTAAAATTAAGAAAAAATATTATTACCTCTCTTGACAGGGAGAATCTGTACCTGCACTGACAAACTGATAAGAAATTAATCGGCAGAACAAGTTTGTTCTGTTGGCTGGCCTGGGTGCTTCCCAGTTGAATGCACCAAGAACTTTTAACACCAATTTAGGAAGTGTCAAAATGCATCACTCTATATTACATCCCCCAGGGAAGTAGCTGTCACTTGAGTATGGATTAATTATGTAATATAACCTCACTAAATGACACAAACGCCAGGAAGGTGGTTACTAAAAACTGATGGGTAAGTCAGAATTTTTGCCTGGGGAGTTTTGAGCTGATGAATCTTTCTAAATTCCCTACACGACTGTCCATTGTTTTGTCTTTAACCAATCCTTGCTGAGGAGAATGACGTGGGACTGAGCAGGGAGAGTAATTTGAGCTGCTGCCTCCTTTTAGTGTTCCATTGTGGAAGCTGAAGGTGCAGAGAGTGGGTATCAGTCAGCTCAGCTGTCCGATATAATGGGCAGAGGACAAGTTAGATGAAAGAGGAAAATACAGTACAAAAGAAAAGATCTTATTTAGCCTATTTAAATTTGAAAAGGAAAGTACGAGGCTGATGACTATAAAGGGGAAAGACGGGTGGGTGTTGCAGGAGTGCCTTTCAACAGTGTACTGCTGTTGTGCTCAGCGCAGTGTATGCACACCAGTTTCGGGAACAGAACTAAATCCATCGTTCAGCTTCACCGACAGTACCAAGGGAAGTGCTGATCTGTACCTGCAGCAAGTAACAGCAGTGGGAGAGCAGCATAACGCACATTGTTCGCGTTCCTAAATGCACAAAACTGGGCGTGGAAATGACGGAGGTGCCCGCAGGCGTGTGTTAAAGAGCTATTTCCACAGCTTCTGTTGTGACGAACTCGATTGTCTCCTGCAGTTGTAGACAAAATACCCTTCACGGCTGATAACACCATATCGGAGATACCTGGTGAAGCCACTTGCTGTTTTAATGGATTCTTGATTTGGCTTTTGTCAGGAGCAGCAATTAAAAAGTTAAATGTATATTTGCTGAACACAGTGTAAATGTGGATGTTACCCTGTCTGCTTATCGCCTTCATCAACAGGTGCGGTTCCCATCAGCCAGAGGGCTGTTGTGCTGCCAGGACAGATGTTTTACATGATCACTCAGCATCCTATAAACAAGTGGGTATTGGCAGAGCATTACGGGCTGATCTCCTGAGAGGGTGTAAATGATTCTTTAAATGCTTTTACTGCAGGAAATTCCTTTCAGCAGAAACCATCACAGAACTTAGTCTGCTGCCCAGGAAAGTTCACTTCAACCACAGCTCCCTGCGAGGCCTCTGTGTGCAGTGCGGGCTGGCTGGTGCCTGTGGTGTCCAGGGCATGGTTTGCGGAGGGGCTGCGGGAGGGTGACCCCCTTCCTGCTCCCGATGGAAAAGGAAGCTCCTTTAGGAGAGGGTGTTCTCTCACACGTGCTCTGGGGGCTGTGCCCTGTCGGATTCCCTCATCTCGGTGGGTTGTCTTGCAAACGCAGCGCAGCTCCTGCTTCTCACATGCAGTCAGAAGGGAGTCCTGGTCCTACGCCAGCAGCCTCAGCCCCTGCTGCCCTTCCCCTTCAGACTGGAGGGACCCCCTGCACACCCTGGGCCCCGGCTTAGTGACTCCTCACTGTGCTGGAGAAAGGGACGGGCTGCCTGCTTTTCCTGGAAGAAATTGGTATTGCTGCTCCTGCAGGTCTGCTTTCCTCCAGAACGTGAGGCCATGAAATAGAGAGGAGCTAAGCCACAGGTCTCGAGTGGAAGGAACACAGGCCAGGCTGTGGTGGAGTAATAAAAGTTTCGAGTTTGGTATGTGAGACTTTCTGGGTCTGAGGTTCGGCTTACAGTAACAAACGATGAGTTCTTCCTCTGCATGGGCTGAGCTCATCCTCGCTGCTGGGAAAGGATGGACCGCTGTGTCGATGAGCCCACGGGCATGTGATGGAGTGTGAGCTACGCTTGTCACCTCACTGCTCAGTGCAGTAGAAGCGGAACTGCCTGGCTGGGATTGAAGTTCCAGCTGTGCAGAGGGGCTGAGGTGGAGAGGGCCAGCACCAACCTGGCCCACACTAGCTCCTGCTGTGGGACCTGTGTCGAGCCGAGTTCTCGTGGCCATGACGGAGCACTGGGAATCGCCGGGCCGGGGATCCAGGGATCCCTGCTCCCTCCCTCGGCTCTCTCTGTCCTGCCTTCAGTCTGGGACCCCGGTGTGGCAGGCGTGCCCTGGGTCGGTTCGGGATGTGCCCCCGGCGCCGGTTTAGCGCGAGGGGGCGCTCGGGGATCCCCCGTGGATACGGGCGGAATCGCGTCCCATTCTCGGCGTTCGGCACCGCGACGGGCCCTCGGATCGCCCGCGGTCCCAGCCTGGGAGTCCTGTCTCAACCAGGGGCTCCTGTCCCAGCCCAGGGCTCCTGTCCCAGCCCGGGGCTTCTGTCCCCGCCCGGGGCTCCTGTCCCCGCCTGTGTCCTGCAGCCCGGCCACCTTCCCACTGCGCTGCACAGGAGTGAGTCCTGGCATTGAAATAGTGGTGAAAAGCTGCATGTTAAGTTTCAGAACAAGTACCAGAATATTCTCCTAGGCGTTTTCCACTCTTCATTTAAACCGTCTTTTTTTTTTCCCCCAGGGAAGTACTTGAAAATGTCACAGAATTTGGTTTCTTTATTTGAACTGCAAAATAATGATATAAGATGAAGAAAGTCAGACCTGTGCACTGGGTGAATCATTATCAAATCCACTTGTAGGTGAAGCTTGAGACATTTTTGTATTTTGCTCTCATTTCCAGCTGACTTGTCTCCATTGATCCACAGACACTTGAGCAGCACGTGAGAGGTGGGAAGAGTCATTCCTGATGAGAAATAGATATTTTTCCCCCACACTCATTATTATAGAGGACTATCAGTTTCCCTTGGCAGCTTGTACAATGGGCTTGCTCTCTAATAAATGCAGATAGCATTAATGTTTCATTCCCATGGTGACTAACAGTGGCATCCAGTTCCAGTGCAGGATAATTCAATGACAATATGGCAGCAAACAAGTACCTTGCTGTTATGGGCTAATTAGACATGCAGTGTTCAAACTGGACTCAGAGCATCCACATAGCTTGGAGGGAGTTTATTAACCTGGTCCAAATTTAACTGGAACCTGCACAGGATCTGTCAGGGGAGGAGAACTGTATCCATACCTGACTGCAGGAGTGTAAGGACACAAGGAGATGAAGAAGAGGATCCTTGGCTCATAGGCTTGCCTAATAAAACTGGTAGAAATTGGGCTGCCATCTCAGGTAACGGTGGAGTTTGACTTGGTCAGAGTTCAGCAACCCAAGACAAGGCAAGGCTGTAGAGAATGAGACCCAGAGGTGTTTGGAAACTATTGCATAGTGTGGCTGCAGCAAACAAGAGCAGATACCCACCACAGAGAGACTCCAGGGGCCAGTGAAGCCTGAAGGGGGAGCAGAGCCCCTCAGCACCCTGCCATGCTGCTGGGAAGGGCCCTGCTGGCCCTGGGGCCAGACCTGGCTCCGAGGCTTCTCTCTCAGTTGCTTCTCTACTGCCTTTGTTCCCTCCTCCTGATGCACAGCTGGTGGGCCTTCATTAGGCCCAACAGTGAATGAATGCATCTTTCTTTTGAAGTTATGATACATTTGGGAAGACACTCCAGAGGGAACAAGATGCTGAGCTTTTTGAGACAACTTGCAAAGAAGAGATTTTGCAAGGACAGGAAATTCAGCCTTCACTATTACAACGTGCCCCAGGCTTTTATTCTGCACATCAGCAGTTCTGCAGGAGGCCAAAGACCAGCAGCAGTCTAGTAAAACACAGGGTTCCCCTTTCACTTTTGCTCAGCTTTAAGGTCTGTGAGTTTCTTAAAAGCTCTTCTGCTGCATGTGTTCTTGCTGAGAGCAATGCTTCAGTTAGTGCTTGGGATAAAATCTTATGGGTGCTAGTTGCTTTTTACTTGTCATCAGATCAGTTATTTAAAAGCATTTCATTCATATCCCCTAGAATTACTCTGAAGATTCTCATCACACTTGTTTTTTTATTAATGAAAGCTCTTGGAGACACATCTGGCATGTTTTATTGATCATAATCTCAGGGCTGGAAGCTCATCTTGGTAGCTATAGCAACAGAATTTTTTTTTTCCAAATGTCATCACAACTCCACAAAAAGTAGAGTAAGGGGGAGCAGATAATTTAAATTACTAGACAGCTAATAACTCCTTTTTCTCTAGGCAATTCTGAGATTTCTGATTTGATACAGTAAATAATGGATAGGAAGAAACTCTTTTGACAACTACATCTGCTGTGGAACATCATGAAAGTGAATGACATGGATGCACATGGTGTTTCAAGAGTCCCTTTTAGGGGTTGTCCATTGCTCCTGTCTTGCTGGGCTGCAGGGATCACGGGCAGGCGGGGGGCACAGCCTCTGGAGGAGCAGCACCATGGAGCACATATTGGCAGCCCTCCCTCTGCTACCCAGACAGGCAGGGGTCTCAAACACTGCCCACAGCAGAAGGGCTTGCTCCTGTTCCTGGTAGGAAGAGGTGCTCCCAAAATGTATGTAAGGGTCAAGATAAAATGATACAGACTGAAATGGCAGCTTTCTGTAAGTGTCCTCTTATGCCTAAAGACCCCTGTGAGGTTGGCACCACCAAGTTCTTCTTATCAGAGATTTTGTCAGGTATGTCTACTCAGGCGTAAGTCACCTCTGAGCCAGGGGACCTGCAGGTAACCTGGCTTGTGTTGTGGGATGGCTCTTCCCTTTGTTTCCAGGTCCACTGTCTGGCTCTGAGAGCATTCATGGCCATGTTTCTTCATCCTGCTCACGCTGGAAAATGGTGATGCTGGGACAGTCAAAAGCAGCAGTGGGTGGATGCTGTTGCCTCCCTTGCTTTCCCTTAGGGCTTTCCATCAAGGCAAGTGAAGAACCACACTCAGCCTCCAGCCAGACCAGAAAATCAGATCCAGCTGTGGTTGCCTGACTTGTTCAAGTCTGCTAGAAACTAGACACAGGTATAAACAGTATTTCTAAAAAATTCTAAGACATTGAAATTCTAAGACATTATCTTCTCAGCCACTGAAAAAAATTGCCCTTTGGAAGTGCTGGAGAGCACAGCCCTGAGAAAATTGCAGAGGTCAAACGGCAGGCTCCTTCCCTGGGGACCCCAACTACTGCCCAGGTAGGAGCTGGAAACTGTTGCCATCGGCTCCGTGGCTGGTGAGCAGGGCAAAACACTTTGGTGTCCTTAACACGTTCCTCCAATTGGTGATTGCATTTCCCAAGTCCACTCCCGGTGTGAGAGGTCTGCCTCGGCCACACAGCCTCAGGCAGAGCTGAGGTTCTTGGCAGCACCCTACAAAGGGATTCTTTCTTCTTCTTCTTCTTCTTCTTCTTCTTCTATTATTATTATTACTATTATTGTTATTACTGTTATTGTTATTAAGCTTGCAGCTGGCAGACAAGTCATCTGGGGGCTCTGCTGCTCCAAATATCACCTATGTGACCCCCATTTCTGTGAATTCCTTCTCCCTGCAGCCCCACCAGCAATACAACATGAGGCTTTCCCTGCAGATGCCTTTTCCATCCCAGAAACTGCCTAGATCACCCTCTCAAAACCCAGGGTGGGTTGGGGTTTTTCAATTTGCATCGTCTTTCCTGGGCTGTGTTAAGTCTCCACCCACCCCAGCAGCTGCCCGCGGGCGGGTGTAAATTGCCACTCACGCCCGGACAAAGCCCCCGGCGTTTTATTCCCGTGAAGATGATGCGACCGCTCATGTGTGTTAATCTCAGCGCCAGGTCACTGAGCGGGAACAAGGCGAGAATTGTTCCTCTGGAGCCCGGGGGAAAGCAGGAACGCAGGGCATGGGGGGTGGGAGAGAGAAGACACGCCACCTCATCCCGGACAGCGGCAGAGGGCGAACTGTGTTTCCGTTTTGCTGCCGGTAATACCGAGGGCTGGTTGCTGGAAGGGATGCTGGAAGAGATGCTGCTGAGTAAAAGCTGGCACAGGTTGACGCTGACTTGGTGGAACACGTTTACCCTGAGCTGCACCCACAGAGCACCCTGGGAAAGGAGATAACCATCGGGAAAATACGCAGCTACGTTGCTGCCAGGGATTTGACACAGCGAAATACTCCTGCCGTTATAGGTTTCTGCTGGTTGAAGTGCAACTCCCTGCCGGGGCAGGTCTCTCACTGCTTTACCACTTAGAAATTCCGGGAGGCGAGGCCAGTGGGAATGATCAACCTGCCACATGGTTAAGGATTGGCTCCCTGAGGTTTTGCTTCCAGTTCAGTAGATCATGTGCATCGCTGTGAAGAGTTTGCAATTTTACATGGTAAGAGCAAAACGGAAGAATAAAGTACCTGCATAAGAGCAGATAAAGCCAACGTGCCTGGAGAGAATTTCACAGACAAAATGGTTCATGTGGCTGAGGAAAGTCAAGGGGACTTCTGCAGAAAAGTGAGTGTTGTGTTGTACTGGAAAGGCATAAAGGTAGAACTTGTCTTTCCTCAGTTTGATCTATTCCCCTGCCTTTAGATTCCCTAAAGGCTATCCCAGGAAAAGTCTTTTACCTTAAGCAACTGTTATAGTGTATTACCATAGCTGGGGGCCTCAAACAGAGAAGAGCTGGAGGTTTCCCTGCTGCTGCTGCTAGTTGTGGGCAGCATCATTGACAGGATCATCAACAGAAAATTGAGCATCCACTGCGAAGTTTCAAACTCATACGGACCTCAGATATTTTAGAAAAGATTAATGAGGCCACCTTTTATTTCAGTTCCTATTGCATCTTTATAGTTAGGCAGATCACACACCACCCATTCACATCTCAGAGGAGCTCCAGACAACATCATAACACCAATATCTACATGTATCATAACACCAATATCTACTTGTATCACAGCAACCTGCCTTAATGCTGTAAGGATCTAGTTCTGTTATCTCCTGCTTTTCTACACTTGCAAACATCAAAGTCCCTTCATGTCTGTCACCTCCCAGGACACCACAGCCAGGGAGAGGGGAGGTGCTGACCCCTCCCACACCCAGATTAGGTCTTGGTGGCAGGGAATGCGGTGCAGGCAACATTTTGTTATTTGGTATTTAATACTTATAAGAGGATGGGAAGGGGCTTCTCAGCCTCTGCTGATGGGTGTTGTCCTCTAGGCCAATGTTTATGGACTCTGTACAAAAAGGGAGAACTTCCGCCAGTGGAGCTGAGAGGGCATTAAGGGCTTGCAACTGCCTTTTGGCGGAGGAAGGGGCCAGACAAGGGGTTCCCACATCTTGGCTGACTAGTTTAACCACAAATAAGCACCGAACCAGCGGGTGAAAGTAACAGCAATGAAAACCAAACCCAGCACCTAAATGAACCAAAACAGAAAGTAATGACTCATGTGTGGGTCTATACAGAGGACTCCCTACTCCCACTTCCCACATACCTTCAAAGAGCTGAAAAACCTCTCCCTTTTTTTTTGTCTTAAAATCAGATTAGAAAGAATACTTGTGAAGTGTTTAAGCCCTCATGGGGAGCAGGGCTGGGCTTTACCCTCCTCACAGCTATTCCAGTGTCTGCCCAGGGGCACGCAGCACTGCCTGTGCTGGCTTTTCATCTTGTGGGTAGGTACCCACTTCTTCTGCATCCCCTGTGTAGTTGAGATATTATGAATGCTAGACAAAAAGTTAAATATCACAGGGCCCTATTGCAGCCTAAGTAATCTCTTTGACTCTAGTCTGTGTTTGTAGCTAGTTGTGTGTGATGATTGTAGCAGGGCTGTTTGCTGGGCTTAGAGCCTGTAAATGCCAGATAGAGAAGGAGAGCGGGGCCCTGCATTTAGCTGAGGAGTCAGGTTAATCTTCTGTGTGTGTTACTGATATAATCATTTATATTTGACTCAGTCAGCATTCATTAAATACACAGGCATTAACAAATGCTCATTAAAGTCAGATAGAAGCTGTCTACTGTCTAATATTCCAAATACCTCAGGCTACTCATAGCACTACAAAAAGATTGCACTATCTATTCAGGTGTGTGTACATATATATACACATACATATATATATACACACACGTATGCATATCTATATGAACGTACACAAATATGTGTGTAAATACATGCATGTATATGTATCTTTGGATTTCTTATTCTTCGAGACAGTTATGTTCTGCTGATCAGTACAGAGACATCCTTGTGGATGCTCTGCAGTTGAAATGACCTCACTGAGTTTGTGCCATGAGTGTGGGGCGAGGCAGGGCCGTGCTCATTGTTCATGCAGCCTCAACCCACGCAGCCTGAGGTCAGCAGCAGCCCCACCAGTTCCTGGGGAGGCCGTGGCCGGAGTTCCTCCTGCTCCAGGGAGCAGAGCAGCTGCAGATGAGCATCCCTCTGGATGGTGGGACAGGAGGAGCTACTCTGGCTCAGCAGGGTACAAGCTACATAAACCAACTTTGTGCAGACTGGGCCTGGTACCGAGTGTCAGAAATGCTCACATTTTATTTAGTATATCCGCTTCCAAGGCGGAGCCTGAGTTGGCAGCACTCCTGCATTGTGGGTGTCTTGCTGCCCGCTTCACGGAGCAGAGTGAGCATTCACCAAGGAGCGTACAGTGCCCTGGAAATGCCCTGTGTCTTCCTAATGCTGCCACTTCTGCACCAGGAGGGTGGTAGGAAGCTGCTTGCTGCCACCTCTCTTTCTGCACAAGCATCCCCAGAGCATCAGAAAAGGTCTTGTTCTGTACTCTCTGATTTGTTTGGAAAAAGATGTGTCACTAAATATTGAGTCAGTCTGCAACAAGACTAATACTTTCCAAACAGCTGCAGGTCTCTCCTATCCTCTGAAATATTCTTGTGGGGGAGTGACGTGGAATATGTTCACCTCTAAAATACTATTTTCAGTTGATGTGTGTGCTGACGCATGTACAATACTGTCAGTGAGATTATCCCAGATTGTCACATGTTGGAGACTGTACAGTTTATTTCTATAATGGCACTTCTTACTGCTAAAGATTTTAAACTGTCTTTTAAAAAAATGAAAAGCAGACAAATAAATATTGGGAAAGTCTTGCTTGAGACTGGGAAAACAGCTCCTGTGGGAAAATCATTTTAATTGTTCTTGGTTTATGAAATACTTCATAGAGGTCAGACTTCTTTTCTGTGTAAAGATCACACATGGGGGTGCAGAATGTTTTTTGAGTCCCACAGTAGCAGAGGTAGCACATATGCTATTAATAAAGCATTAAATAATTAATATTAATAACTAAGATGCTCGTGGAAGGGCTGGGGTGGTAGAGCTGTGTTCAGACTAAAGCTCCCTGCTCTTACTCTGTCTCTTAAACTGCTCTGAAGCAAGTGTACCCAACATCTTGCCTCTGTCTGCGTGTCCAGCTGTCCTGGTGGAGCTCTGTCCTGGCCCTCCCTATCTTGCCTTACAAAGGACGGCAGGCTTTTGCTCACAGGAAAGGGAATATTAAATGGGAAAAAACAAAACCAACTCCCAAACATCAGGAAAGGATGCTGTGCTTTGAAGGAAGCCCGGCTGCTCCCCACTGCCCTGTGACTCACATCCTTGGTGGCTGTGAGCAGCAGCCATGGCATGAACCGGAACCAGGATGTTGATGGATGCCACGGGCGGCTGTGGGCATGTTTAGACTAAACGGGAAGTTCGGGTCTTGGGCAGCAAGGCTGCGGCACACATTGCCATTCCTGCCACAAAACAGGCTCGTCCCAGACTCGACACAGGTGCTGAGGGATACTGAGCTTGCTTCGCAGGCTCTTGTTGAGTACCTCTGGCTGTTTGTGACAGTGTCCAGAGTGTCACCTGTGCTGGAGTCGTGAGCTTCGTTGCTAGGTGGTCCCGTAACTCCAGAGGTGCAGGAGGCGGAGTTCGGGAGCTGTTCAGCAGGGAGGAGCCGTGGCAGCAGGGTGCTCCCAGGAGCAGTGACTCAGGGGAGCGTGCTGCCAGCCCCGAGGTGCCCCAGCTGGCACTGAGCTGTCCCGCAGCAGGCGTGGGTGTGTGCCACCTGCCACACTCCTTCCTGGAAGGAGCCTCTGCTGCTGCCCCTCTTTAGAAGTTAAGAAATTGTCTTGTTCAGAGAAGTTCTGTTTACAGTCACATTTCACCAGATAAACCTCTGAGTCCATGTGATGCCAGGAAAGGTGTGAGATTAAAGGTGGAGAGTTAAAATCCATCCACTATTTCTACTTGATGAAAGAGTGTATGAATTTCACCTTTACACCATGACTTGGGGATGTACCTCCAGCTGGCCCTCAGCCTTTTGCTGGCACTACTTGCCTGATTCATTGCAATTTTATACTTCTTGAATGACTGGCTCAGGTAGAGCAAATCCCTGGTGTATTCCTACCAGCCCTTTGTATGTGAACAGGATGAAGTATAGAAGCACTCATCAGGACAATAGTAATTAGTTGCAACTTCTGAATCAAAATGCATAATTAATGCTGTGTCACATACTGAGTATCAATCATGCAATGAGAGTGTTGTGATGGCAATTAGAAATTCTTGAGTTTTAGGGCCATTGTTGTGTCAAAAGTCTTACTCAACTTGTACAAATTGTCTGGGCAGTATCAATTGTGCAGCATTTGGCAGAGAGACTGCTGGCACCTCACAGTAACCCTGTTGCAATCCTGTCTCCAAAGAAATGGCATTTCCTCTGTCCTGGAGCACATCTCTGGGTGATAGAGTAACCCTGAGCCCAGGTGAGAAGCCATCTCTCTCCCTCCAAAGAACAGTCTGTGAATATTGAGGTCCTCCTGCTCACCTTTCTTTGCCTGAAGTCTCCTCCTATGCAAACTCAGAGAGCTCCCTCTGTCAAGAGTTTCTTTCACAGAGAGTGGGGACTGGACACGCCACAGGCAGCCCAGGGCTCCAACCCACTGCCCCATGAACAAGCAGGGGCACAGTGATGGCAGCACCTGAGCAGCACTTCCCTCCACCACAGTCACCACCAGGACACATGAACTGCACACACCAGACTGATCATGTCTCTCCCTGACAGCACCTGGGAAGAGACTTCCTCACCTGTTCTATAAACATGGAGCATGGAGAGCCTGCAGGTTCTGTCCTTTGCTGGGCCGGAGGGACTCCAAGATTAAGAGCTTCACAAAACCATGTTTTCTTGCTCTTAGAGGAAAACACACTAGTTTTACAAATGCCAGCAGCCTTTACCTGCCACCTACGGGTTTGGGGAACAGCTCTCAATTTGTGTGTGCCATTGGAGCTGTGTGAACAAAATTGAACTGTGCCTGCTCAGCAATGCTGTCACTGAAACCACTGGGGTATGCAGCTTGTCCATGGATATCCTACCTTCAGTGCTACACACCCAAAACACCTATCCAAGGTCTAGGACACCTTTGCAATGACTAATCTCTTGAGCTGCCTACCAATAACATTTGCTGTTGCAAAAGGCATCCTGGGCTGATGCCACCATGTTTGTCCCGTTGAAGGCTTCCACAATCATAGAGGTGCTGCCAGACATGCTTGGTCTGGGCACCCAGCCTGGTATTTCACAGTACTGAGGTTCTCTCAGCCATGGTGAATGTTGGGACATTTTCATGGTCCCATCTGAATACAGGGAGAGGACAGACCAGCTGTCTACTGAACAAAGCAGGAACAAAGAAATAGTGTCCCAACTGAGGCTGATTTTTACAATGCTTGTAATATGCTATGGTGCTTAATAAAAGAGGGAGAAGAGTAGTGATGGTGCAGACAGCACAGCAGTGTCCTGTGCCTGTCAGAGGGAGGAAAAAAACCAGATCAGTGATCTCCCCAGTTTCCCCATTAGCACCACTCCCACTCTTTCTTTTTGGTTTTCTAGAAAGTAAACTTGATTTTGCATCAGGTGCCTCCCTCTTCTATACCCAAAACTCTTCATGGCCTGTTATTGTTTTTCCTAAAGCATTTTGAACTAGATGCTGCTTTCAAACCTGTCCCCAAGCCCTGCTGGTACTGCTGTATCATCTGTTTTAGCCTTCCATCCCTTAATGGTCCTTCTACAATGTTTATGGTTCACCCTTTTAATAATGTGAGATTAATCTAACTCTGTGTCTTTTTCACAGAGTAATTGTAATTAAATGTTTGAATCCTGATGAAACATTATTGAGCAGCTCCTACCAGCTGCTACAGCAGGTAAGGTCAGATCCACAGGACACTGTTTTTCTTAATATTGTGGAAGCCATACAGAACTCAAGAAGAACCACATATTTTCACTGCAGACTTTCCACAGGCCACTAAAACGATGTCTGTACTAACCAGACTGACATTATTATTCTGAACAGGAAGGCACCTCCATCCCAGCATTATGAACTGCTTTGAGAAAATTACTGATTTTTTTTTCAGTTCAGCAGCTGAACTAAAATGTTAAGAAAAGAAACAAAGAAGTAATTATCAGAATGAGCAGTATGTAAAACTTGCAGGTGTTTCTTTTAGCTAAAAAAACCTTGTCCACAAAACCTGTCCCATCTGACCCAAAGCAAAACACTTTCTTTCCTTCCATTTATTAAAAAATAATAAGAAAGAGACTCCACACAGAGATCTGCTCGTACACATTCAAGATGCCAGCCAGCACCACACTGTCAAATCGTCCCTCAAAAAGCAGCTGTGCTGCCGCCCCCACTGCACTGGGGGAATGACAAGGCTCTGTCAGGACCTCATGCTGACCCAAAACGTTGCTGCTGTGTCCAATTGATCAATAAATAATGTCTTGTTCAGGGATGCTCTCCTGAATAGCCTGGTAATCACTGTTCCTCGGCTAAATGCTCCCTAATGGCTGAGGTTTCCTTTGGAGTGGATATGAGTCTCTAATGCCTGTGGGTGGGTGGGGTTTCAGCGGTGCAAACTGAAAGAGCCTCCAAGGGACTGAGGCCAAGAGCATCCCGCAGTATCCTCTCTCTGTAGTGGGGAAAATTGTCACCAACAATTAATCATGGTTTTGTTTGTTTGTCATTTTTCCCTACAAATAATTATTTGGGTCAAGTTTATAAACAGTTTTGGGGTAACTGAATTTCTTTAGGGGGAGAATTTGCAATTTCCTTCTAAGTAACTGCTGAGATCTACCTCAAGAGTTAATTACTATTGGCAGCTCTGAGAATCCTTTGGGCAGGTGGAGACAGTGTGGAAGAGACAGAAGTGAGACAAAACATTTTCCAACCAAAGATATAATTAGGGATTAGACAGACTGATCCTACTGCATAGTATAATTAGGAGATTATGGTGTGGCATTGGCTGGGATTAGACTTGGCAGTAAAATCTCTACCCTGTTATATAAAACCTTCCAGGTTTTGAACCGGAAACCTGTTAACAAAAAATCCCCTCACTGTCTTAAACCCGTGTCATGCAGCAGTCTTGTGCTGCTAAGGTTTGCATGCTGGGGAGTGAATGGAAACTTGTGTGGCCTTTTGGGCAGAGGTGGAGAAACCCCTGATGGGAGGTGACCACATCTCCATCTGCTGCTTCCCCTTCCCTGCACAGAAACTGGTCCCAGCTGAGCCTTCTCTGCTGTCCCCAGCAACCGCTCAGCTGAGTGTTTCTTTGAGCACCTCCTGATTATTGGCACCATGGGACAGTGGGCTTGAGGACCCCCTGCTTCTACTCTGGCTTCTGGGCAGGTTTCTGCTGGGATCTCCTCTAGGGGGTTGGGAAGAGTCTTAGAGTGCTCCTGTCATCTCTCTAGCCCTGGGCATCATGTGGGAGGACAGAACCACTCTCTTATGCAGTAGAGGGGGCCAAGAAAGGTACCCTGTGGGCTGATGGGCAGGGAGAGAAAGAGAAACCAGCCCGTGCACAGCCCTGGTGTCGCAGTGGTCTGCAGCAGCCAAGCCAGATCCTGAATCAAATGAACACAAAAAAAATTGTGAGAATCAGCTACACGGATCACATCCCCTTATCTCCTAACCTAAAGCATTTCTAAAATCAATATCTCAAAAAAAAATTACATTAATGTCTAAATGAACCACCAGCAGGATAGGCTCAGTGTGTTTTGGTACACTAGTTGATTAATTCTTGCTACAGTCAATAAAGCAGTCCAGTGAAGCATCCCCCAAAGCAAGCAGTAAGACCAATGCTGCCATTCAGCTGTGCTATTTTTTGTGTTGCCCAGAGATGTAGATTTCCTGAGGAGTGGGAAGTGGGGAACTGTAGTGCCCCCCTGCAGCACTGAGCACTTTGCCATGGGTTTATTTGTCATGCACTATGGTTGCAGCATCAAGACTGTCCAGTTCCCATGGCATCCTCTTCTCTGTACCACTTTTTTCTTTTCTTTTTTTTTCATTTATGTGGTATTAATTCTTCAGCACTGGAGCCATCTTTTACTATGTTATATTTATTACTAGCTATTCATGGCAGTGTAGATTGTAAATGTGAACACCTCTGAGTAATTAACTTCCTTCACTATATTCACCAGCACAGGACATGGATAATAAAATAATAACTTCATCCTGTGGTCAATAAGAATAAATCTGAGGATGAAATTCATGTGATAAAAGCTCAGTGTGAGAGGGCCCTGTGAGTCACTGCAAATCCATTTTTTGGTTTATCCTTCTGATGCTGAAAAATCAATGTAGAGTAAAGTTTCAACAGCCTTCACAAGAATATCTTGACCAAATCAAAGGCTTTTTCTACTTTGGGGAGCATTGATATCAGCAAGGTCAGTTGTCTTTCTCTTGCTGTGCAATCACAGAATGAAAAATTGCAGAATTTACAGAAAATTGAGAGTCACCAACACGTTATCTTTTCAGACTGATTTGTGTGGAGACAAATGACTGTCAGATTTCCTCAGCCTAGGAAGTTAATCTGCACACTATCTGTCACTGAATAATTGCGCTAAACTTCCCAGCACTCACATCAAGCCAAATATTCAGGATACTAAAATGAAGATTAAACATGTGATTTTAATTAGAAATTATTCCAGAGCAAGTGCTTGGATTCTCAAATCTTTTATGGCATTATTTTGAATTGTTTTGTAATTTTATCCATTATATGAACCAAATCTTTCTGATACACCGTAGTCTTCTCTAGTAAATGTAATTGTCTCTCCCCTATATTTATCTTGGTCAAGATTATTGCACCCGGAGTACCTTACTTAGCCTTTTTGCTGTCTGAAAAGCTAATTAACAAGGTACTTGAAGTTGCAAATAGAGAAGTAAAAGAAGACTTAGAACTATAAAAAGTAATCTGTATACCTCCATAAAAGCACCTATCTGGGGGATATTAAATGACTGCAATGTACAGTCACGAATAAAAGTTAACACAGTAAATAGGAGCTGTAATTTCATCTCCCATTAAGAGATTAATAATTTTCCTCTGACAGTGATAGCAGTTGAGCTTCAACATAAGAACACATGATATGAAAGCAAAAAAGCTTGTTTTAGAAGTGTGTATTGACACTCATCTGTCTGAGATCCTACAAAATACAGTAGATTTTTTTTCCCCCCACATTTGGCCCAGCAGTACAATTTTGTCAGAGGCTGAAGAAAGTTTCAGAAACTCCTGAAATCCGAGTGCATCCCTATTTTCAGAGTGAGTTTTTTGTTTTTGCAAGATGTTGGAGATCCTACTGCCTAAAATACCTGCTTGCTTAGGGTAATTTTAAATGTGACTCTTCTCACTTGTGCTTGACATCAATTAACCCTTGGAAGAAGGGGATCTTCTTGTATATTTAACAAAATGGCCTGAAAATATCTATGTTTAAAGCAAGCCTACCAACCTGTCTGACACTCCAGTTCTGGAGAATAATCCTGTTGCTTGGGGTTTCCCCAGAGCCCTGAGGGCAGCTTCTTTCCCCAGCACCTCAAAAGATGCCACTTGTACTGTAGCCAGCCCCAGGTCATCCACCAAATTAAGGGGCCTGAACTTACTTCCTGGAACTGGGATGAGTTTCCCCAACAGTCCCCCCTGGTTTTCCAGCAGATGGCAATAACTCGTAATGGGTTAGTGGGAGGAGTGGGGGTTCTGCACAGAGCTGGAGCAGGAGCCCCCCCCAGCAGCCCTGCCAAATCCCTGCAGTGTGGGGAGAGGGGAAACGCAGGAAAGAGAGAGCAAGGCAATGAATAATAGATTAGTAAAATCTAGCCAGCAAGAAAGTGCATACACAGGAGAGGAAAAGAGTGCATAATTCATCTATAATTGCTTGGGGGTGGATTTTAAATAAAGAAGAGAGATGGGTTGCACATTCCCTTTGTTTCCTTTTTAAGTTTTCCAGCAGTAGAAATGTGTTTTTATTCACCTGTCTTGGCCGAAGGGCTCAAAGGTGACCCAGCTACCATCCTGCCATCTGTCAGGTGATGTGGCTGGTCACACATGGGATGCCAAGGCGTGACTGAAGCATGACCTAAAAATGACTGCAGCCTGTAGTACTGCAGGCACAAAGTGGTGAGCGCAGAGTATGCACCTTTAAAAAGACTGGGACAAAATCCTGATACCATCTTGTCAATGGCTGTATCACAGCTCCTGAAAATACCCTGGAGGAATTTCTCTCTTGTGATTCATGGTTAATCATCCTCCTCACTTTGCAAACCAGAGAATTTATGTGAGGTTGGCTTTTGTCACAGCAAATGAAAACCTGTTTAAGTTTCTTGTGTTTCTGCAAAATAAACAAGGGAACAGAAGAGAACAACACAGCTTGACTAATTTGGATTCTATAAAGGATGTTTCCCTGGGAATTGAGCATGTTTGTGTCTAAAAGTGATGCTTTTGTGTGATTTTGTGTGATACCCTGCATTTGTCAAGATTAAATACTTCAAAATGCTTATTTTTGTTACAGAAAGTCACATAAATATAGGCCCATGGTCTCAGCTCAGAGTTCTGTTTGTGCTCATATCCTGTCTTTGAAAGTTAAAAAAATCAAACTCTTCTGGAGAAATATAAATGAGATAACATGCTCTGGTTTCCTATTCACCGTGGGGAGGGACAAAAGACTGGTCTCTGCTGTAAAACCTGAGCATTTGAGACTGCCACTGTTCCACAGCTAGCTGCGTGAAATGCCTTTTGTTTTCTCATCTTGCTACACTCCTGGCCTTGGTGAAAGACTTTGGCAATGAGTTCCATGTTCTAGTTTGTGTGAAAACCTTTCTCAATTTCTGCTTTGTAACATTTCAGTATCACTGAATGTTCCCTTCTTTTTTTCCTTTCTTTTTATGAAAAAGTGCACTAAGAAACTTTTGATCTGATTTGTCCTTCCCAAGGACAACTTGATGTTATAATAGCACAAACCCATTTCCATTATATAGGAGTGGAAGCGGATTATATATTTCCCACTGAATAGCAAAATCACAACAAATATGTCCTCATTCATTCAAAAAATTCAGACTTGATCTGAATTCATTTGAACGGTGCTGCCTTGGGAGAGCAAAGGAAAAGCGATGTCACAGATTCCCATCGCAGAGCTGGGGGGAAGGGGACACCTCCCTTTGAACATTCACACTTGGCATGAAAAATGCGGGTTGGGTGTCTGCTTGAGGGGATTTGAGCTTCCTATACCACCACTTTCTCAGTCCTTCACCACTAATCGCCACCCCATTCAATATTCCGGGGTGCCTGCAATCCTCTTGCTGCTGTTCCACTGAGCATTAATAATTAAACCTTCACTGCAGGGGGACTGAGCCTCAGGTATCTCCCATCCTCCAGGAGCGCTCCGGGCTGAGCAGCGTTCCCACCTTTGGCTGAAACGCCTGCTCGTGTGTTTCCCACACACAGAACTGTGCCGGTCAGAGGGACCGTACGAGTGACTCTTATGATTAGGATGCTAATCTGGAGGACATTATAAACGCGATTTTAAATCTAGTTTCTGCTTCGTTTGAACTAAGCTACAAGGTCTTTGTTTTGCTACAAAAATGATCACATTTAAATTTGTTTTGACCCAAGTCAGGGCCTGTCTTTAATTTTGCTTCCACCCCCACCCGCCTTGCTTTTTTTGTCTCGGCAGAAAGGCTGAGAACTGTCCCTCCCTTTTCATTAATTGCAAAGATAATGTTAACAAAACTCTGAGCCAGTGAACACCTCTCACTTGGCTTTGGAGTTTATTCATCCCTAAGGTAGAGCAATTACTTCATAATTGGAAGCACCTTCTAGGGACTCCTTTATCAGTAGTTTAATGGATACTTAACATCCCCGCCGCCACTTCCTTGTGAATCTGCCTTGGTGTTAAGAGTTTTTATCTTGGCTCAGCTGTTTGCAACTGCTTAGGGGCCCCTCCCTTGCAGGACATAGTTTCATCCTGACCGAAACCAGCATCCTACACAGCACGGCTCTGTCATGGGGCAGACAGGTGCTGCACCAGATTTCTTCCCACTCTGCAGGAAGAGATTGTGAGCTCAGTTATGTAAAACTGCGGATGGAGCAAACAAATTATGTACTGGTAAAGTCATGAGATAGTATGCACAAGGCTTCTAGACTTTCTAATTAGGGACTGAGCTAATTAGAACTGGCTAAAATGCCCATGTAGTACACAGATTTTTATTTCATGGGCTTCAAAAGAGATATAAGCCTCTAAAAGGTTTAGCATTTATTAAATTGAAAACTGGCTTTTCAAATTAAGTCTGTGATTACATGAATCAACGATCTTGATGAAAATAAAGAGAGTTTGGGGATTGGCTTAATGAATTTGATAAGGCTAAGATGTTTCCATAAAGGTTTTAGGGAAGTGCCAGACAGTAAATGGCTGAAGATGGGGGAAAACACATTGGAGAACGGCTATGGCAGTGTCACAGCTAACACAATCTTTGATTTCTTCATTGCTTTATCACAGAGCAATTGTAAACTCAAGCTATGATCTACCTGAAATGTTCTGGGGGATCCTTCACATCAGCTTAGGGCATAAACCTATGCTGGTCCAGCTAAAATAAAAAAAAATCCATTCTTTCTAATGAAACATCTATTTTATGATTTAAAAACCACATGCAAATAACAAAGACCCAGCCAATCCCTTTTTATCACTTTCTCCCATGGTTTCCTCTCCAGTGAAAAACTGGAATGACTCATTTCTGGCTAGAAGCAGGTGAGACAGCAGAACTAACAGCAGCATTGACTGTGTCACCTATGGCATTATTCCTATGCTTGCCTTCGAGCAATGAAATACTTCAGAAGAGTTTCTTTTCAGTTTCTCATGGAAAACAACTGAGCAAACAGAAAGAGCAAGCAAAACAGCAGAGAAACTTGCAGGAAAGCAAACATAAGACAAAATGTGGACTTGGATTCCTGGAGATATCTCTGTTTGAAGAAGGAGTGACAGGATTGGAAAGGGTTTTGGTTCTGAACTCCAGTGACTCCCTGGGAATGGCTATGATATACTGAAATTGCTAAGAACTCCAAGCCAGCACATAGTTTCCTTCATACCAGCCCACTCAGGGACTTGAAATAACTTTTTTTGTCAGAAGCAAAACACAGAAACGAAAGATAGAAACACAGCTTGTCATGGAAATGTCATGACCTTCTACCTGACTCTTTCTGCAGTAGCTATTGGCACAGGAGCACTGGGGCTTTTTACTTTTATGAAGCAGAATTAAATAGAGAAGAGTTGGTGCAGGGGCTCTAATAGAACAGAGGAACTGGAGAAGGAAGAATAAAAGGGGGCATCGGTGCTAGTCAAATAAACAAGGTCACAGGTCCTGGAACCTGATAATCTATACAGTGAAATTGTTAGAGTAGTCCTCTCCACGGCTTTGGTCAGAGACCAGCTTGCTGTCTCCCACATGTGTCCTGTCATTGGACCTTTCCCAATAGGCAGTTTAGATGAGAACACCTGATTTTGAAGAGCAAGAACTCCATGGCTGGGCTAGTGGGCCTAACTGTCTGAGAGATGCTTAGGCTTATTTAACTCACTGGTTCAGGCACAGCCTTAGAGAATTCAGGGATCTTCCTTGGACATAACCAAATCCCATCTTTTCTCTAACTGTATCTAACAGCATCTTGAAATGAGTTAAGATTTGTTCTGATTCTATTTTCTCTCAAGTCATTCAAAATCTACAAAGCTACACCCTGCTTATGATGACAAGTTTTAAAAAAAATCTTCTATGCCGATTGATTAAAAAAAAAAGTATTTTTTATCCTTGCTATGGCTGGCTATTGTAGTTCTTATTTCTATTACAGGTAGAAAACACCTCCTGATTTCAAATTCACATCTATTCACATCTCACACAGGAGAGCCATGCACATGTAATATGTTATGCAGCAGCAGCTTCCCCAGTCACATAGACAGCCCTGGACACTAAAGCTGTGCCTGCACTAGTAAATAGAACTGGCTTGGGCTGCCCTCTGGCCAGAGTGAACTGGCAGGATCCATCAGCTAAACTCTTCACCCTCAAAGCCAGAGTGGATGCATCCAAAGGGCCTAATGGGAACAGTCCCTGGCATATGCTTATTCTCAAACTGCTTGAACATGGAGTTATTTGGTTTGGCCAAAAGCATGAGCCAAAAACATACCAGGGAACACGGTGACAATTTAACATGCTGGGTGGCCCAGTCTGTTTAGCAGCATGGCCATAGCTTTAGACTGTGATCTACAAGAATATTTATGGAGTTAATGATCACAGTTACCAAATGAAATATTTTTCTAAATAACTGGGATCTATAAAGTGAAACTTCTTCCACCAGGAATTGCTCTCTAGCTGTTTTCTTTCAGATCCCCATGATGACCAAGCAATAACATTAGGAGAAAAATATCATGCTTATATAACAAAGGATTTCAGACAAAAACTGAAATATAACACATGCATGTCTATTTTTTTTCTGTTAATAGGTATGATTAATTAATTTTAGGCAAATGAAAATTAAAATTTAAGTCACTCTTTTTTTCTCATGAATTTGTCTAATTCTTTTTTAACATGAAAACTTCTAGCTTTCACCAGTTCCAGTGATAGTGATTTCCACTGTTTAAGTACTTAACAGACTCGAGTGCAATTGCTCTGATCACAAAGGGGCATCTACTTTAAAATGAGGTGAACTACTCTCCAAACTCCTTTCACTGTAACAAATAGAAGCCTGAAGGGAGCTTAGACAACTGTCTTTGACACAGATACACGCTAATAGACACCCAAAAAACTTGGGCAGGATGAACCTCTCCCCTGACTTTTAGCTATGCCTGCTCAGCTGAGGTGAACCCCATCCAGTCTACCAATTTCTGTTATTCCTCATAAACAAAATTCAGTATGAACTAGACAATCTCACATAACTTCACTTTGACTGCCCACTGGGGGATTTTCTGGACCTTGAGAAGCCTCTGGGTCTGCAGGGGTTTAGCAACTCTCAGTATGAGTTGGAGCTTCCAGTTTCAGAGCACCCATCAGCAACTGGGTTGTTTATCAAGTCACACTAGGCCTTTTGCACTGGAGCAAATTCGTGTGATTTGGGGAACCAGAAACTCCCTTGTGTATCTTCCCTAAGCCTCAATTTGGTGCAGTATAAAAAAATGAACTTAAGAATGAAAAAAGCATTTAACACACAAGGTTTTATTTAATTCTTTTTGCACAGCTTTGTAACATCTTTATTTCTAGTCTGCTTATCAGTGGTTCATAAAATCATTTCTTTTCACTAGACAAAAAATAACATACTTAGAAATTAGAGACACTGATGCAGGACTCTTCTTAATTCTCCAAAGTATAAACGGACATTTACATTGTGCTTTTTGAAAATCAGCATTTTTCATTATAGTTCATGCCAGGAAAGAGATATCATTATTTAAAGGATTAATTGTGCCTTTTGTGTGTTTTGCCTGTGAGCTCAAACCTTGATGAGATGAAGACACAAGTAGCTGTGCAGAGCTGACTAAGATTTAGCTTAGGCAAAGGTCTTAAGTCAAGGCAGCACTAAGAAATGACCCCCTTCACCTACTGTCAGCTCTAGCTATTCTGTCAGAAAATTGTTCAATACTTTTCTCTACTTTTAATTCTGTGCTGTGACTCAAAGGTATATTTTTGTGCTCAACATAGAAGTAATACAGTTTGTAACACTACACTTGAGAAGAGAAAAGGGATAAACAGTTTAACTTCTCAGGTAAGTAGCGAGCCAGGTCTTGGCAAGAGCAGAATTGAAGGATCAGTTTGACCAAAACAAACCTCAGTTTGTTCTTTAGTAATGCTGACAATCAGATAGTTGTAGGAAATTGTCCTTTACTTGCAAACTGAGACTGCCTATACTGACAATAGGCATGTCTGAATTTTTCTTACAGCTTCTATTGGATGATCTGAGGGAGAAGTGAATACTGAACACCACAATGGCCGTGTGGCTAATGAACAGAGCAAAGTAAAAAACATGTGTTGGCCACTGTCCACTCTGGATAATACGATTTGCAAAAATAATCTGCTGGCAAAATGGAAAAATTTTACAAATTCCTCACTGATTTTTCACAGTAAAACAAATAATCTTCTCTGAACTGTGGATAAAAGTTCCTCCTTAAGGCAGAGAACATTCCTTTGTAGTGTCATGGTAAAAGAAGTTCTTCACTGAACTTCTGAGGAATCTGGGTTCCTTTTTCTATATTCTTTACTTTAGTTGTTCCATTGTCAACTGATTTTGCTCATAATGCACAGTTATATAAATAAAATTGGCTCATCTGTTAGTTGAGTCAGGAGATGGGGAGTAAATTGACAAATTTATGCAGAAAGCCCACAGCATCTGCACTTTGTGGAAAAGTGCTTTTGTAGTACTGAGAAAGAACAGAAAGGAGGGATTGATTGTACGTCCACGTGTAGGTGGTAAGAGTATTTTTAGATAGAGGTGAGAGGCTGGAAGCTGTAAAAGAACTGAGAGTAGGAGCAGAGTAGACAGTAGATGATGCGGGTAATGTGCTTTACATCAGGCAAGTTGAGCCATTTAATAAAATACATTTGTAAATAGTATTAGGAGAAAAATAAAAATATTTTCTATTTATATCAGAACTGTTTGCTGAATTAAGTGCATTTGTTTAAATTTAGAATGATTTGTCTAGCGCATATCATTGCTGGAGTTATAAGACCAAAGAGAGAAAAATTCTGTAAAAAAGTGTGAAAACACAAGGAAACAGTAAAATGATCATGGTAGACATTTGCAGTAACTGCCTGTTAGATGTAACAAAGCTTTCTGTATTTGCCTTCTTGGTCACTTCTGAAAGAAAGAATCAACACAGTTCATAATGGGATTAGTCTGTTTGGTGAGGAGGGTGGCAAACAATGAATAAACAACCTGGATTTAATACTGATCATGTTTTAAGCAGCCCATTTCTGCTGGTTACCTAACATCAGTCCTGGCACTAGGAGTAGTAGGATAGCAACAGCCACTCTCAGATATGCATTTCAAATTAATTAAAACATGACACACATCTAGAATTACTGCAACTGAGGCATAAAATAATGGACAGCTGAACTTGCAGAGATTTGAAATAGACTCAGAAGGAAAAAAAATAGAAAAAAGTAAAATGGGAGTTTGCCCTTCAAAATTAATAGACTTATCTTTTTAGACATATAACCCTGGTATTTCAGAACTTTGAATCTAAGGAAAGAAAGCAATATTTCTATATCTAATTCAAACACCAGAAAATTATTTTTCCAAGACTGGTTTTTCAGAAGCTTGTTTTATATGGATTTGTGTTTTATGATGGAATGTGTGTATCAACTTTGTCTCCACAATTCCACCATTTACAATGTCCCTTTCTCATGTGGCTTCTTCTCCACCTTTGTATGGCTGACTGCTTTTACAGAACTAGTGGGAGCTTACCTACCTTTAAGGCAACTCCCTTTTGGCAAACATAGTTAAATTTGGACAAAGGTTTTGAAAGTCTAGCATAACAGAACAGACGGACACAGTTCAAACACTGACTTCTCATACGGAGTCCGTTTATAAATAGAGAGATTGATGTGTTGTGTGCAAGTTATGACATAGAACATTCGGAGCACAACAGGTACATGAACTGAGTCCTGTAGTTTCTATCATATCCTGCATACAGTACATAAAGCTACATAGATGGAAATTCTTTCAGTCTGAGATTTGTGAGGTCAATATGTGTACTGGATGTTTCCAACTAACATAGACTTATAGTCCCATCTCAGGTGTCAGTATGACAGCCTTCCTACATCTCCAGGGGCAGTAAATCACAATGAGTGAGGATTCAGCTCTTTCAGCTCCAGTGGAACGATGGAGAAATTCTTCATAGGAAGAAAATGTAACAGATACTAAAATTGGAACTTGTTCTGGAGAGTTTATTTGTAATGTGGAATCTTTCATGATTGCACTTGGGCAGGGACTCAAAATTACATATCTTCTGGCACCTTCAGCTCTATTATGCATGTTGATATAATGTGGGACCATTGGTTCAACACTGACTCAGAGGGAAGAGTGCCTCAGCCTGAATCACTAATGCCATATCCTGCAGCACTCTAGTAAAGCCTTGGCAGTAAGGAAGGATAATTACAGTGTGGTTACTACGACTGATTTTTGAGATGCTTTTATATATACCTCAGGCATGTCACTAGGTGAAACACCATCAGCTTGCTCAAAAATACCCAAGTGTATCAAGTATATTATTGTTTACTACAAAACTGGGCATACAGATAGAATCCTACTAGACAAAAACATCCAACCAAACACCCTACCCTGAATTACTCTATATCTTTTTCATGTATATATAATCTACAAAAGAGTAAGTATGAATACAAAACTGTTGTTCTTTTACATGTTTCTTTTGCCTTTTAATGATAAATAAACATCTATGTACAAGATGTTGTTCCCCTTACAATAGAAATGCTGGTCTCCAGTCTGTTTTTTCAGACTCTGTGAATAGTTGCTGAATGAGTACGTGTGACAGTGGTACCAGCCTTACAACATCAACAGAATTTTAATGATGGTGTTTTGTGAACAGACAGCCCAAAGTCAAATGATGCTTGGTGTCAAGGGGACATGCTCACAAGTATTCAGGCTAAGATACACAGAAGAAAAACTACAAGGTATTTGGAGAGTTTACCACTTGTCTTGCATGTTTTTCATATGAGACATGAAAAATATCAATAATGGAAATTCAATAGGAATCGGCATTCCATATGAAAATATGTCCACATGTTCAATTACAGCTATTGATTCTATTTTTATCTTTTCCTCAGTAAGAGTCTGTTTCTTTCTCTCTTGCTGGAACTACACAGGTCTTTTGCCATTGTATTTCCTTCCCTCAGCAAACCTGTTCTTTCCACCTTTTGATGATTTTACTGTCTCCTTCCTTCTTCCGTGTGTCAAAATAATCAAAGAAAAAGTTAAGCCAGCATTAACCTTCATTAGATTCATAGAGTGCAGAAAGTTTACATATCTCTGTGCCATTGTTTCAGGATGCTTGCAGATTCATTCAGATACAGACGTATCAGTTACAGTCAGTTCATACTTTCAAGGTTATCTTTGCAACCAACAGAACTAGATACCATTTTTTAAAGGAGAAAGATAAGATTAGTCACAATTGCAAAATGCTGTGAAGGCCACCTAAAAATTCCCAAACAATGTTTGAAGACTTTTACCAATACAGTAAGAGACACCCAGCAAGTTGTAAATGACAAGGTGTACCCGACAAGGACTGATTATTTCTTTTGGGGCAGACAATTTAAAAAATGGGGTTTCTTTGGATGCCAGCTGTTAAACACTCAGACCGCCCCTGCTTGCAGCGAGGAAGGGGTGTAGTTTTTGTTTCCCATCAGGTGTTCTCACTGCGGACAGAAAGGCCCAGATGTTTCACAGTGACGCGTCAGTCAGAGCCGATGGCATCCCTGCGGCGGCCGCCTTGGATCCTTCAGCGGGGCACAGCAACACGGACACCAGGACGGACGGACACAGTGCCCGGGGCGCTCCCCATTCTCGGGGTCGGGACCCGCCCCTGGCCCGCCCCCGGCCCGCCCCGGCACGTGACGCGGGCGCGGTGACGCCGCGGAGCCCGGGGCGGACACTCGGCGGGGCCGCGGCGGGAGCGGAGCGAGAGCCGGAGCGGGGCCCGGGCGGCAGGTGAG